>CABHPP010108733.1:16649-42241 GCA_902168425.1 Peromyscus attwateri
GTGTGTGTGTGTGTGTGTGTGTGTGTGTGTGTGTGTGTGTGTGTGTGAGAGAGAGAGAGAGAGAGAGAGAGAGAGAGAGAGAGAGAGAGAGAAAGACAGACTGACAAACAGACAGACACCGAGAGACTGAGACTGTCCCTGCCTGTGTCCTCCATGCCTTCTGTGTTGTTTGGTTCTCTTGTCTCCCTTGTCTTGTCCACACCTGACTTTCCAGCCACCCTTCTGTGATACCGTCTTCCCACCCTACAAGTGTTCATTCTGTAGTATGGTTCCTTAAGTCTTTTTGCCCTCACTTAAGCCAATTCCATTTGCTGTGCTTGGTCTTTATCTTCTGATAGGGTGACAAGCCATCCTACTCTGAAGTAGGTCCATGGGACCCTTAGTATCACCCTTGTCTATTGGGTTCCCCGTAGTTGTGTGCTGTTCCATGGTCAAGACAGGGTTCTCTGTATATAGTAGGTTGCCCCTCAAGGGAATAGGGAGTGAGAAGCATCAGAGGGAGGGCCTGCCAAGGACAGATGCGGGTGTCTTCCTGTCATCTGAGCACAGAGGATGGCAGTTTGTAATCAGTAGACCAAGTTTTCCAAGCTGGGCAGCTGGGACTATTTTCATGCTTGTATGTGGACTAGGAAGCTCAGCTGATGAGACTTTGAGCATCTGTGTAGCTGGTGACCAATGTCTGGTCATTAGAGAGGATGGGCCCTTTGTGGCCGGTGGGTTGACCAGCCCCCTGTAGGTAATGGTTTGGCCAGCCCTCTGTGGCTATGAGTCATGCTCTCACTGTAGAACAACAAAATATCATTATCAGCTCCCTGAAATTGTTCCCTCTCTATCCTTTTTCAAAAAAATTGGTTAGTTGACAGTTTGTTCTGACAGTTGGTTCTTTTCACAGATCCTGTAAACTCTGTGGTCTATGTGTACAGATCATCTGTCCTTTGGACATTCTAGTGGCCTAGCTCTGCCAGGCGAGTCCTCTATCCTGACACCTCCCTGCTGCTTTGTGTTGTGACAAAGGGTCTGGGACCTGTGCATTCTGTAGTGTGACGCGAAGAGTCATTGGAGGGCCTTTGTGTTATCCTTCCCACACCTTGATATAGAGTTGTATAATCCAGGCTCTGGAGTGATGGGATTGTAGACATGTGCCACAATGCCCTTCTTGATCAGTCTACCTCTCAGTCAAAGGCGTTGCTGGCTCCTGTGTTGGCCTTATGGGCACTGGCTATACATACTGCTGCCCTCCCTTCCAGGTGTCGTTGGTGCTGTGCTGAAGACATGATTTTTGGTACAGCCCCAGCCTTTCCTTGCCTATGCTTCTTTTCTTGCTCCTTTTGTCTCCCTCACTTCCACATGGGGCCAGTACTGACCTTGCCTGCATTGCGGAAGTTTGGGCTTTGGTCTCTGACTTCAGGTGCCTCAGCCATACTGGGCATTCCTCCATGTGCCCAGGTACTTGCCTTTGAGCCTGGGAAGCTCCATGGTATTGGGATACCTTCAGTCCTGGGCTCTCTGTGGGAGGAGTGTTACCACACTCTTTCACATTTGTCAGTTGATTGAGGAATGGTTATTTTTGCTTAAAAAACACTAGAAATTGAAATAAGTAGCAATAACACAGACTTGAGGGGCTAGAGTTATCTGCCCTTAACATTGGTCCATTTTCCTATTGTCTAAGGTATTTCCTATTGTGAGTTTTCTTTCTTTTTTTTTTATTTTAATTTTTTTTTGAGTTTTCTTTTCATATCATGGAGATTGCAGTGAGTAATTGTGTTTTTGTTGCTATGAAGAATTGATTCTCTAGAACTGGCTATGCTGGTCCATGCTAGTAATCTAGCACTCAGGAGTCTGAGGCAGGAATATCATGAATTTGAGGTCATCCAGCTGTATAGGGAGATCCTGGCTCATATAAATGAATAAACAAACCTGAACTTGATGTTTTAGCTTTTCTTTATATGAAATTCTTCTGTTAATGGGATGATTTCTTTCATTTATGTGATGGAAAAGGGGTCTTTGTTTCTCTAGTAAGGAAACACTCTCTTTCCTGGAAATCTTGCCTCTGGGATATGGTCAAATGTGAAACTGCTCAGTGGGTAGTTTGTATCCTGAGAATTTGGGCTGATCCTGCAGTTCAGAAGTGGCCCAGGGGGCTGGAGAGATGGCTGAGGGGTTAAGAGCACTGGCTGCTCTTCCAGAGGTCATGAGTTCAATTCCCAGCACCCACATGGTGGCTCACAACCATCTAAAATGAGATCTGGTGCCCTCTTCTGGCGTGCAAGCAGAACACTGTATACATAATAAATAAATCTTTAAAAAAAAAAAAAAGTGGCCCAGAGGCACTGCCATCTAGAGATGTTCCTGCATCGGTGGTCACAGGGCTACTCAAAGAGCTGGGCCTGTGAGGAAGGGAGGGCATGACAAGAAATACCATCTCTGATTCTAATGAGCTGTTTATCCTAATCATTGACAGCCGATTTCAGCAATCTGCCTACTGGGCAGGTGATGCCTCTGGCCTGGATGGTGCTCCTGGGGCTGGGTTCTGCCTATATCTGCGCACTCCCTTTCTAGTGTCAGCTTGAGACCTTCAAGATGTCTCTCATTTTTTATTTTTATAAGCCAGTAGATGTGCTAGGCCTCCATTTTCTAGGCTCTACTTTGTGGAAAGAGTTTCTTTCCTCACAATGCTGGAGGAAGGGGCTTTTTAGGGGTGACCTGTTCTGGATGCCTTTGTATTGTGAAGAAGCAATGAGGGTAGATCCTCTGGTCTAGACAAGAACCTGACTGGGTGCTCAGCCTGGGTTGGTGGTATGGGTTTTGACTTCCTGTATGACATGTTTAAAGTGCCTTCTAGCTGTTGTTTGCCCTGCACCTTGTCCCATCTGTGAGGTGGTATGGGTACAGCAGTGTCCTTTGGAGAGACCAGAACCTATATTAAGTGCGTGTGGTAACCTGCTATTCTAACATTGTGCTTTCTGAGTTTGGTTTAGTGCTGGTCAGTGTTCCCAAGGTTTCAGATTGGTGAGCTTCTCAGAGACCTTACATTTCAGTGACAACTACACCTGAGCTCTAGTGCAGGGACCTTTCTCCAAGGGCCTGGGGTGGAGTTGTTTTTTTTGGCTTGAATTTGGCAATGCCTTCAGGGAGCCTCAAACCAGCACCTCTTGCTTGGCAGGAGGGTGAACTTGCTTCTGTGTGGCTCTTCAGCTTGTGATTTACAGGGCTTGGAGAGCATGCCCCAGGGAGGGGAAGCTAGCCTGGGTGGGGAGCAATAGAAAGGTGCGGTGGTGGTTTAGGATGATTACTGGGAAACTCGTTTTGTTTGCACCTTGCGCTGAGCTAGTTTCTAGAACAACAAAAACAGACATGGTTGCTCCTCCTGTGCTGAGAGGTGTTTTTTTCCAAACTGTTGGTGGTATAATTGCCTTGGTGCTGCCTGTGCTGTTCAGAAAAGCAGGTGGCTTTATGTTGGTTCCTATTTTATGCATCCCCAAAAGTGGGGTGTGTGTATGAATCAGTGTGAATGCTCGAGTTCCTCTGAAGCCGAGAGTCACTCTCCCCAGGGTAGGGCTAGCACTGATCAACATTGGAAAGGTTGAAGTACTGTGAAAAAAAAATTTTTTTAAATGAAGTATGGCCCATGCTAGCTGCAAACTTGTGGTCCGTGTCTTGTGTTCCAGTCTCCTAAGTGTTGTGGAGATGCCTTTTATGTGAAAAATCAAAATCCTCTATTTTCCTTTTTCCTGGATGCTTCATGGATAGTTGCTTTTTTTTTTTTTTTTTTTTTTTTCTGGGACAGGGTTTTAGTGTGTAGTCCTGGCTGCCCTGGAACTCACTCTGTGTAGTTGGTTATTTTTATTCTATGCTCTTTGGGGTCCTGCCACCCAACTCCCAAATAAATACATGGAGACTTATTCTCACTTATAAATGCCCTGCCTTAGCTTGGCTTGTTTCTATCCAGCTTTTCATAAGTTATCCCATCTATTCTTTGCCTCTGGGCTTTTACCTTTCTCTATTCTATATACCTTTTTTCTGTTTTTACTCCGTGGCTGGATGTGTCCTGGGGGGCTGGCCCCTGACATCCTCCTCGCCTCCTCTTCTCCCTCCTCCTCTTCTCTTCTTCTATTTATTCTTTTTGCCTGGCAGCCCCACCTATCCTTTCTCCTGCCTCGCTATTGACCGTTCAGCTTCTTATTAGACCAGGTCTTTTAGACAGGCACAGTAACACAGCTTCACAGAGTTAAAGAAATGCAACATAAAAGAATGTAACACGTCTTTGCATCATTAAATTAATATTCCACAGCATAAACAAATGTAACACATCTTAAACTAATATTCCTCAGTTGCTCTGTAGACTAACCTGGCCTCGAACTCAGAGATTTGCCTGCCTGCCTCCTGAGTGTTGAGATTAAAGGCATAGTAAACTAGTTTAGTCAGCAGACTATACGGGTTTTCACAGAACATTCCAAGTAGATGTGTAATAATCAGTGTAGATATTAGATTTAATACTACCCTAACAAGTTAGAGAAGATACAGATATTTTTACCCTCAAATAATATTTTTATCAATTACTTGGGAATTCCATATAATGCACCCCAATCATGTTTGCTTCCCATTCTTCCCAGGCCCACCCTCCCATCCTTTACCCTCCCCACTCAAAAGAAAAAAACAAAAAACAAAAAAACAAAACAAACACCAAATCCAATCTGTGTTGCCCATATACTCATTGTCGAGCATGGGCAAACTCCCAGTGTCCAGCCCCTTAAAGAAAACTGAGTGTGTGTCCTGTCTCTCTCCCCGCCCCCCCAGAAGCCGTCAACTGTGAAGAGCTACATTTTAGCATCTTTATCACAAATTTTAAGGACTCTCTTCAATGGTGTCCTGTCTGGACTGTTGTTTTTTGAGGGGGGTAGGTTGTCCCAGAAGCCTTCAGTGTCTCTCATTCTCAGTTTGATTCTGCAGTCAGCAGTACCACTGCAAAAGAAGCCTCCTTTTCCGTAGCAGCTGGCAGTACCATGGATCATATGCTTCTGCATGGTTTTGTGGACAGCAACATAGTTTCCAGTGACAGCTTGGATCATGGATGTCAACCTGGTCCCTGGGCGGCAACATGGTTTATGTAGGCAGCATGTATCATGGACATAAACATGGTCTCCAGCAGCAGCACAGATCATGGATGTTAACATAGTTTTCAGTGCCAGCATGGACCACAGTCATCAACATAGTCTCTGAGGCAATGTGGATCATGGATATCAACATGGCCTCAGGTGGAAGCATGTACCATGGAAGTCTTAATCTAGAAAATGAACTATTCTTCATCTTGGATATCTTGTTGCTCAGAATCAGGGTGATCATATGGTTGGGCAGCAAGCCTGGGGGCAGGACCTTCGAGAAGTCCAGGCTGTTGTATGCCACCCTGCCCTTGGTGCCAGCCACCCTGCCCTTGGTGCCAGCCACCCTGCCCTTGGTGCCAGCCATCCTGCCCTTGGTGCCAGCCACCCTGCCAGTACCTCTAGCACCATCGTGCTTGCAGTCGTGGGTAGCGCTGCAGCTCTGTGCTCTCCTCCCCTCAGCAGGGCAAGCAGCGTGAGTAGTGGTGGCTGTGGCAGTGGCAGTGGCAGCAGTGGCACTGGCCTAGTGATGGGTGAGGCTGGCTGGTGGTGGCCAGAACCTCCTGGCTGCCTGAGGACTGGCCCTGCCTGCTTGGTAATGACATGCTCCCATACGTGTGGCTGCTGGTGTGTCTCTAGTTCTGCTTCTCTCCGCTGCTCGCTGCTCTGTTCTGCCATCTCTTACTTTATAATTAAATTAAACTATTAATTAATCAAAGTATTTAATATTAAGTTTAATATTAAAGTATTAAATTAAATTACAAATTATGTGTATATGTATGTTTGTGTGTGAGTTTGTCATGTGAGTACAGGGCTTATGGAGGCCAGAAAAGGCTGTTGGGTCCCCTAGAGTTATGGGTGGTTGTAAGCCACCCCGTGTGGGTGTTGGGAACTGAACTTGGATCCTCTGGAAGAACAGTACATACTTTTAACTGCTGAACTCTCTCTCCAGCCTTCATAGCTGCCTTTTATAAGGTTGAGAAGGCTCCTCCTTCTTTACAATTTATTGGGCTTTCATCAGGAAAGTGATCATGTATTTTTATTTGTTGTTATGTTAATTTGATGTATCACTTTAATAGATTATTAGATACTAAACTAGTCTTGCATTCCTTGCAGATGAGGGATAAACTCCATTTGTTCTGGTGTAAAGTCCTTATAGTATGTTGTTGAAGTTAGTTTGTTAACATCCATTCAGGGTTTTTACATCTGTATTCCATAGATGTTGGTTGTAGTTTTCTGTTATAATCTTGGCTATGTATTGGAGTAACAGTGACCTCATACAGCCATTTGGCAATCAGTAGTGAAGTCAATAATTTTTCTACTAGGATTTTCTTTGTGGGAGGTTTCTAAACCACAAATTCCATTTTTTAAACATGATACAGTTCTACTCAAAGTTTTTATTTATTTTGTTTTCTTAGAAAAATTCTGTATATGTATGTTTGGCCTGCCTATCTGTTTGTGCGCCACATGCATGCAGTACCCATGGAGGCCAGAAGAGGGCATTGGATCCTCTGGAACTGGAATTTCAGGTGGTTGTAAGCAGCCATGTGAGTGCTGAGAATTGAACTTGGATCCTCTGCAAGAGCAGCAAGTTCTCTTAACTGCAGGGTCATTTCTTAAGCCCCAAAAGTTTCTGTGTTTTGACCTGTGCTAATTTCTTTTGAGGTGTTTGATTTGTTGCCCTAAGGGTCATAAAACTCCTTTACCATCCTTTGAAAGTCACTGTCCTTTGACTTTCTCATGTTCCTGATTTTGCACATCTGCCTGTATGTACTGCTCTTTTTGTTGTTTTTCTTTTCTTCCTTCCTTCCTTCCTTCCTTCCTTCCTTCCTTCCTTCCTTCCTTCCTTCCTTCCGTGAACCCAGGTCTGAACTACACCCTCTGGGCTTCTTTTTAAAGCAAGAAAAATTGTTTCTCACACATAGCAGTTCTGATTTCAGTATGCTTTGGAATTATAGGTATTTTGAGGTCCATAATGCTTTACGCATGGTTACCATTGCCTGTTTTATGGCTTGTGCTGTGCTCCTGGCTACTTTCTGGACCGACACAAAGCCTCATGTGGACAGCAGTGGACCTGTGTGATGCTGTCCTGGTACTGTACAGCTGAGGAGGTGACTCAGGAAAGTGCCTCTGACTTACTTCCATCTATATCTGGTGGCACATTTTTCCACAGTTTTTGAAAATTTGGGAACATCTGTTTTAGCAATTACCTTTTAAGCCAATGACTATCAGGGTTTTGAATATTACTTTGAAAACTGATTGAAACCTGGATGGTTTTTATAACAATATGAAGGCCTGTAATGTTCAGATGTATTTGTAATATAGATACACTGGCTCATTTTAGGTTTTGTTAATTTTCTAAGTTGTCTTTGTTAAAGATAGCCCTTTTTTTTTCCCCACCCATGACTGAAAAAGGAACAAGCGTAGCTGAACATCTGAATGGGAGGTGGGTGCATCAGTGAAAGGGTGCTTTGGTGGGATTCTGGGATGTGCTACCTCTGAAAGGTGCATTGAGGCCAGGCCCTTGGATTCCGCCTTGTTTTTCTAGCCAGAGTCTGCTGAGCAGGGAAGATGTGGTCCTTAGAGCCTGCTGGGAGTGTAGTTCTGTAGTGTTAAGGAATACACAGCAATTTAGAGGTGAAAGTTGATTATTCATGTGAAGTTTGATCTAACTTTTAGAAGTGAAAAGGGTCTAACTTCTGTATTATCCCCCATGAGATTTATGATCTGGGCCTGAACTATTTGAGTTCAGCATTTGCAAACCTGAACTGGCTTTTATGTGCTGTGAGATAGGTGGATGGACAGGTGGGCAGCAGGGTGGGGCTAGCCTCTGTCCCAGATGGTGGTCAGGTTGGCCAGCAGGGCCATGCTCTTCTCCCTTTATACTCCTGGTGCCAGACCAGCTCCAAAGTTACAGTGTATAGTACTTGTGTTGTGGCCAGTTGTGTTGTGGGGAGGAGGCAGAGGCTCTAGTGAAAGAGAACTGGTGTTCCAGTGAGAAGAACCAGAATTCTAGTGAGGACCAGTGTTCTTAAAAAAATTATTCGTGTGTGTGTGTGTGTGTGTGTGTGTGTGTGTGTGTGTGTGTGTGTGTGTGATGTGTGTGTGATGTGTGTGTATATGTATGTATGTACGTATGTGTGTGTGTGTGAATGTTGGTGCATACTTGACATAATGCATGTGTAAAAGTCAGGAACAAATTCCAAGAGTTGAGAGAATCAGTGTTCTAATTGAAGGACCAGGGTTTTAGTAAGGGCCGATGATCTAGTGAGGACCATTGTTTCAGTATGCTAGTGAGAAAGAATTAATTCTAGTGAAGATCAGATAGTTTTTGGCTGCTGCCCTCCAAAATCATTCATAGTACTGTGTACAGGGTCTGCATGTTGTGTGGCTATAGTCACAGGGAGGGTGAGTTTGGGAGGTACTAGATCCAGTGGTAAACTGTGGCAGAGGGTAGAAGTCTGTTTTATGGAAGGTGAGGAGGGTGGGACCCTCCTCCTGGGTTGACTAAGATGGTGAGAGATGAGGAAAGACTTCTTTCTTGGCTTCTCACCTTTGTGTGGATCCTTTGGTCTATAACTCTTATTCTTTGATATCTTTATTTGTACACAGATAACATAGTGATGAGACTTTTTTAACCTCTTTCTAGTTCAGTCTGTACATACTGCGGGTGAGGATCTGAGCACCTTGGAGGACTAGACTCCATTGACATGCTCTTGCTATGAGTGGACCTGTTGGAAGATCCCTTTTCTAGACTTTCCTCTATCATGAACTGAATCTCTTCACCTGGTGTTTGGTGGTGTATGTAGGTGGACTATTCTGATTATTCCACCAGTCAGTTCTCAAATAACCACACAGAGACTTATTAATTATAAATGCTCTGCCAATAGCTCAAGCTTGTTACTAGCTAACTCTTACAGTTTAAATTAACCCGTATTTCTTATCAATGCTCTGCTATGTGGCTCAATACCTTTTCTCAGTATATCTCCTCTTCATTCCCAAGACTCCGTTGTCTTCTTCCCAGCAACCTCTAGGTCTGGTTCTCCCACCTAACCTTATCCTGTCTAGCTATAGGCCAGTTAGCTTCTTTATTAAGCCAATCACAGTGACATACATTCACACAGTGTAAAGGAATATTCCACAGGTGTATGCTCAGCCAAAATTCTAGGAGATGTAATGAATTGGTTCTCATAACTTGTGTACGTTTTAAACTTAGAAATGTATTTAAAACATACTATTTTTTCAGGCTCAAATATTTAAGCATGGAAAACGTGAAGATTGTCTGCCCTATGGTAAGATTAATTTAAATAACAGTATGTTTGTGTTGTGAGTTTGTGAGTCTGTAATCAAGTGTGCTGCTGTAACACTTTTACTAAAGCATAAATCTGTAGCTTTGTGTATTTGGACACTGTTATAGTTCTTTGACTTTCTGTTTTGTGTTCTTTAATATAACTTTGATAAACTATTCTACTTATTTGAAATACAGGAAATTTCTAAAGGCTTTGTAGTGAGGATCTGGGTTTTGCAATGCTCCAAGTGCCCTGACTTAATCCTGGAGGGGCCTGGTCATAGTCTTCCCATTTCCCCCCATTGCTTCATTCCCCTCCATACCATCTCCTCTTCTCATGCATCATCCCTTATACTCATTGCTTCATTCCTCTCACCCTTACCATTTCATTTCTCCTCCATACCCCTCCCCATGGTCTCATTCCCCATGCTTGCCTCATCCCCCCTCCCCATTACCCCATTCCCGTTACCTGTCACCTCATTTCCCTCTCCCCATCACCTAATCTTAATACCTCGTCTCCTCTCGACATCATCTTGTTCTCTGTCTCCATCATCTCATCCCCCCATTGCCTCATCCTCCTCCCCACCACCTCATTCTTCCTCTCCATCACTTTATATCCCCTCCCCATCACCTCATCTCTCCCCATCACTTTACCCCCTCTCCCCATCCCCTCATCCTCTCTTCCCATGGCCTCGTCTGCCCTTTCCTTCATCTCATACTTCCACTCCATTGGTTCGTCTTCCCTCCTCACTTGTTTCCTTGGATCACCACCTCCCTCTTTCCCAACGTCTCATTTCTGATCCCCATCACTTCATCCCCCTTCCTCATTGCTTCATCTCTTCTCTTTCCTGTCCTCTCACTCTTTCCTTGTCTTGTCTGATTCCCTCCCCTATTGCTCCATTACATCATTCTTCCTCCCTCTTCCTCCTGTCGTTTCATTTCCACGTGCCCCCTCCTTTTCATCACTTCATTTTTTGTTACCCTATCCATTCTCTCCATCGTATAGCCTCACCTTCTTCCTCTCATCAACTCGTTTACTTATTGTCACCTCATCCTCCCTCCCTGTTGCGTCATACCCTTTCCCATCCCTCAGCCCTTCCTCACTTCTCGTCACCCAATCCTGTTTCTTTGTCTAGGCTTTTTGTCCTGGCTCCACTCTATCTTTTTTCCTCCTCACCCTTAAATGATTGGTCTCAATCTTGTCTATTTTACTTCAAGCCCATCTCTGAGACCTAGCACTATGCTTCTATCCTAGGCTTTAGTTTTTGTCTGTAGAACGCCATTATCGCGTTCTTCTGCCCCACCTTAGTTCCCTGAATGGCCTATGCAGCCCAGGGTCTCATGCAAGAGATCTTCCTGTTATGTTCCCCTTGGGACTCAATGTCCTGCCTCATCATTGCCTCCATTCTATCATAGTGCTGAGTGAGTACTCCATGAATAAAACATACCCCAGAAGCACTGGTAAATTTGAATGACCTCTTTTGCCCACACTTGGTCAGTGTCCCTCGGGCCCTGCATGATTGCTTGCAACAAAATGGCTTCCCTTATGCTCTGGGCCTTTTCTACTTTTTGTTGCACAGTTAGGACAATAAATAGGCTTTACTCTGGCAATTCTTGGCAGATAACTTGGGGAGAAAGAGGTCTTGCTCAGGGATTCAGTGTGAATTATCTGCCACCTCCCTTGGTCCTGTGAGATTGACTTGTTTCAGGGGTTCATGCCACCACCTGCTACATTGAGTTGCATGTTCTCATCTACAGCCAGCACTGTGCTCCAGTGCCTTGATGGATGCAGACTCCCTGAGAGCAACCAGACCTTGCTGCGGAAGCTCGGTGTGAAGCTTGTCCAGAGGCTGGGGCTGACTTTCCTAAAGCCAAAGGTGGCTACATGGAGGTAAGTTAGACATGTTACCTTGCTTTACCTCAAGAGGAGAGGGCTGTGTGGACTGAACAGCAAACAGTGTCTGCTGCTTTCCCTTTCCCTTTGGTGTCTGAGTGTTTCTGGTTCTGAAGGGAATGGTTTTCCTTTTGGCTATTTTCTGACTCAGTATCTTCAGTAGAATAGCTGAAGCTAGAATGGTAATGGGAGAAGCTTGCTCTGCCTTTCCCTAAAGTGCTGTTCAGGTGTACCTGCAAATTGTTCATTTGGGCTCTTGGGGAAAAGCTTTCTGATCAGTCACCTCTCAGAGAAAACCTGGTTCACTTTGGAAGGTTTATTCAGAAATGAAAGTGTGTTTTCTTGCTGGTGGACACAGCTTCTTCTAATAGCCTCTCAGTACAGTTTTTTTTTTTTTTCTTTCTTTCTTTCCTTTTCTTTCTCTGTGTAACAGTTCTGGCTCTCCTGGATCTCGCTCTGTAGACCAGGCTGGCCTTGAACTCACTGAGATCCACTTGCCTCTGCCTTCTAAGTGCTGGGATTAAAGGCATGCGCCACCGCCTCCCGGCATTTTTTTTTTTTTTGAGACAGAGTCTTGCTCTGTAGCCCAGGCTAGTCTTGAATTCACACTCCCCCTGCCTCAGGCTTTTAAATGCTGGGGATTTTAGGTATGTACCATCATGTCTAGAAGGTGTTGTTGTTATTGATATTAATATTATTTATGCAAGTGTTCTACCACTGAGCTGCATTCAATTATTAATATGTGTGATTTGAGAAAAATTGGAAAAAGTTTAGTTAAAACTTTTTCCAAAGTGTAGTGAATTCCAAAGAAGTGTGTTATGATTTAGAGATATCTTATACATGTTCAGTATACACTTCACTCATACTTATTAGGCTACATTCTAGTGATCTGTTCTCAAAACTCCATGGAAAATCTTCAAAGAAACAAAATCAATAGGATGTAGATACACTATAGAAGCTGGTGAAACCTAAGGTCTGAAGAGTGAGTGGCAGTCTGGAGACTCAGGAGGAGCCTGTGACCTAATCAGAGGCTGACAGGTGGGAGAGGCAGTCTATCAGCTGATTGGATAAGACTCACCTATACTAGAGCTGGTTTATGTGTCCAGAAGTGTACTCAGAGACATACCAGATGTGTTCAGTTAATGCTCACAGGTACTAAGAACCTTAATTTAAGAAAAGAATTTAGTATTATTAGATATTATTTTGTCTGTCTATATTTTTACACATATAATAATGTAGTTATTAATAGAATTAGGTTTTGCTGGGCATGGTGGCACACTCATAATCCTAGCACTGTGTGAGGCAGGAGGAAAGTTCAAGGCTGGCCTGTTCTACATGAAGAATTCCAGGCCTGTCAGAGCTACATAGTAAGACTCTGTTGCTTAAAAAAACAAACCAAACCAAAATATGATTTGGTTTTTGTTTTGTTTGAGACAGAACCTCTCTACGTAGTCCTGTCTGTCCTGGAACTTGCTTTGTAGACCAGGCTGACCTCAAACTCACAGAGATCCTCCTGCCTCTGCCTTCCAAGTGCTGGGATCAAATTGATAACTGAGTGACCATGCCTGACTAATGATTGGATTTTAAATTCACCCTCTTGCTATTTGTTTTCTCTTCCATTTTTTTCTTTTATTTCAATATTCTCCCTCCCCACTTTTGTAGGGAAAGGGTCTCATGTAACCCAGACTGACATTGAATTTGCTATTTGATGACCTTAACTCCCTGATTTTTCTGCCTCCATCTCTCAAGTGCTGGGATTATAGGCATGTACTACCATGTCCAGTTATCCTTTCTCTCTCTCTGTCTCTGTCTCTCTCTCTGTCTCTTTCTCTCTCTTTCAGGTTCTTATTAGATCTCCTAGCACTACTCGCTACAGGTTTTTTTTTCCCAATGCAGGTGGTGAAGTTTGGTCCTCATAGGCTGTGGGTGGATCCACTTTCCTGTCTGGTCTTGGCTTTAGTTTTGTTAGGTCATTTTATTTCAGTTCTTCTCTGAGGATGTAGCCCTGTCTTCTATAGCACAGGTTTTGCTTTTTATGTGATCTTTAGTGAGAGCTGGAACTTCTGGTCTTTTGTTGGGCCCAGTAGCTAATGACCCCAGTATCCCCTGAGCTCTGAGTACTCCATGTAGCTTTTCCCTGATCTTTCTGGGTCCTATCCTGTACTTGCTCATTGTGGGAGTTACTGAGGATATGAGGGGGATTGTGTGTTAGTTTTGTGTTCTTTCTCAGTAGCTCATGCCTATCTAAAGACTTGTGTGGCACTTCAGGTGTAGCTGTGTTGTTTTTGCTGCAGTCTTAACAGTACCTATGGGGCAGAGGTGAAGGTGGTACATACCTATGATTTTCTGTTGGGGAGGAGAGGGCTCAGCTTTGGCCCAAGTGGGTCTCTCCATAGGGTAGAAATTCAGACAGAATCTGCTTTCCTTTCTTGAATTCTCTTTGGAGGTGGGTTTTGGTTACTCTGGTTACTGCTGACTCTTAGGAGAGAGTTGCTTGGTCAAGGCTAGATAGATGACAGTGGGTGAGTGCTGTCTATGAGCCACATCATCGTTGGTTCCCCATTCTTGTTCCCCAGGCAGGTGGGAGATCTGTTCAGAGCTGCATTTGGTCCATAGGTGAGGAGTGGGCCCTGTGGCCTAGGCTGAGGCCAGAATGCCAAGCAGCTGGAGAAGGCAGCCACTTGCTTATAAACAAGGGTGCCATTGCTTTCTGCCATCAAGCTTTGTTATGGAAGGTTTTTCAGAATTTGGGCATGCATTTGGCCTGGGTTAGCACTCTGAGGCTTGTCCTGATAATGTCACACCACTGGTCTTCCTTTTCTTCCAGTCTGTATGGTGTGTATGATTTTGAGGGATGCTAAGTTGATGACTTCACTTACCAAAAAACTTATTCTTAGGGCTAGGTTGTACCTACCAACCTGAGATTGTTTTGTTCTGCATAGGTATCAGCGTGGCTGTCGGTCTTTGGCTGCCAACCTGCAGCTCTGTGCCCTGGGTAAGAGTGAGCAGAAGCTGCAGTCTGATAGTTTAACTTCTGATGGTGATGAAGACTATGATGTCCCAGAGGGGGTGGAGTGTGTGATAGGTAAGTGGAGCCCACAGCAGATGTCATGCATGCCTCTCTCTACAGCACAGTCTAGGCTTTTCATCTCTGTTTAGCCTCCCCCTTTTCCATCCTGGTTACCTCCTGTTATCTCACCTAGCATATGGTCACTGACCTGACCTCTCCATGAACACTTGCTCTAACACCCCCCAGCTTCCCACTCTTTCTTCACACCTCCATATTGCCTTTCTGCAACCTGACCCTTAAGTTGCTCTCCCTGATTGTCTTCAGGGAAACAGGACTCCCAGGAAAACAGACTTGGAACATGAGACTCATGTCTCCAGCCTCTATACTCTTGTCTTGTCCAAGCATGCTTTCCTTAGGCAACATCTCAAACTACTTTAGGCCTCCACACTTATCAGGAATCTTGACCCAGTCAGCCCTTTACTGTGCCCAGCCTCAGGTTCACTGCTTGTCCATTCACTCTTCCTGCTTTCCTGCCTCATGCTGGATGAAGTGTGATTCTCAACCTCCATTTGCTGTGAGGATCCTGGCTGGGAGGTACAAAGCCAGTCTACCATCTCCCTTGCTGTGTTCTATCCACTCATTCTTACTTGGATTCCTCAGGACAGATTTTTCCCCAGACTTGTCTATACCTAGTGTCTATATTGTCTCCTTGACCACTGTGGTGGTGTTTGTGTGGCCAGCATTTACATATATTTGGTCTTTTCTTTGAAAACCGCCCCCCCCCCCCCCCCCCCCCCCCAGCCCCTCAGGATTCTCTTCCTTGGTTGCTGTGGCACTGCACCTATCCTGGGTCCCTCTAAACCATCTTGAACTCCATAGACCTAGGATGAATTCTCTTGCTCCTTCTCTGTTATTACCTATCCACCTCAGGCATGTTACTTTACCCTCTGCTCCTCTAAAGACCACCCATTCTGCCGATTTGTTTCTTCCCACCGCCAACCCTTTAGCTATTTATCCATGTCAGTTCTTCCAGGGTTTGCCCTCTGGCCAGTGTTTGGACCATACTGGGCTTGTAGGGCTGTGTGACCTGGGATAACCTTCTGACTGCCTCTGGGCTAGTCCCCAAAGGTCTCATCTTCCTCCGTGGAAGTCTTCCCAGATATTTCAGTATCTTTTGACCTCCCTTCCAATGGCTTACTGAGGCCTTTGCCTGAAGAGGCAGCTTGCTCCTGCTGATTGTCCTCTTGAGTTGGCTCCACTTGTTAGGAAGTGGCAGAAATGCCCTATTCTGTAATTGTCTAAAAACAGGGAGGAAGTACTTTCATTGTAATTAAAATTGAGATTCAGGATTGGAGAGATAGCTCAGCTGTTTAGAACACTTGCTGGTTTGGTTCCCAGCACCTACAAGATGGTTCACAATCGTCTGTAACTCTAGTTCCAGGGGATCTGACCCCTTCTTTTGCCTTCTGCAGGTATCAGGCATTCACACGGTGCATATACATATATGCAGACGGTATACTCATAAAACAACATTTAAAATAAAATTTAAGACCTCTTGGGCATGCAAGTTTGGTTCAGTGGGTAAAGGGACTAACTAAACTTGACAACTCAAGTTTGATTCCTCGGTGGAGGGAGAGAACCAGCTCCTAGAAGTTGTCCTCTGGTTTCCACATGCGTGCCGTGGCATGCACACATCACACCCATCCTTCCATTAATGTGAAAAAACAAACCAAAACAAACCAAAAACAGTTAAGACTCTTACGTTTTAGAGAAAAGGTCTCACTGTGTAACCCTAGCTGGCCTGGAACTCTATGTAGACCAGGCTGGCTTTGAACTCAGTAGAGATATGCTTGCTTTTGCCTCCTGAGTGCTAGGCTTTCCAAACTGTCTCTGAGGCAGTCCTCCTGCCTCAGCTTCTAAAGTGCTGAGGTTATAGGCATGTGTAACCCATGGCTGGCTAAAATTAAGATTCTCAGCATAGTTCCCACAGTGTATTCTTTGGAATGGAGTGCAGGATTGGCAGGATAGTTTACACATAAGCAAGAGGATTAAGATTTTATATAGGCTGATGGTTTGTGTCTTGGTTCTTACAGAGCAGCTACTGGTTGGGTTGAAGGACAAGGACACTGTGGTGCGGTGGTCTGCAGCCAAAGGGTACGTATAAATGCCTTAGTGAGGGGAAGTGATGAGTGCCAGAGGTAAGGGGCAGGTGTGTCTCAGTCAGTGTTGCCTCTTCATGCCTTAAAAACTTTACCTGGGCCTTGAGAGTTGTAAATACTTTGAAGATTTTCAAATGATAGAACTGTTGTTTTATATACTGTACATTTAAAGATAATTACTCGCTGGGAATGGTGGTGCATGCCTTTAATCTAGCACTTGGGAAGCAGAGGCAGGCAGATTGCTGTGAGTTCAAGGCCAGCTGGATCTATGTAGGAAGTTCCAGGGCATCCAGAGCTACATAGTGAGACCCTGTCTCAAAAAAACAAAAATTAAAAAAAAAAATTACTCAGATTAGATATTAGATTCTCTAACATGGTGTGAGGCCAATATTAGTAATAGTTGATGCCTACAGATTAGATGTTTAGGTTGTTGAAGAGACTGTATGGTAAAGATAAAGCGAGGCAGTGCTGTTCTTGTTCACCAGTTCCCCTAGCATCACAAGTGGGGATTCTCCACAGACTGAAGGGGCTGCCATTTATGTCAGCAGTAGATATAGCTTGGCCTGAAGCCTGTCTTGCTGGGAGGGTGGACAAATGCATGCACAGTGAGATATACTGGGAGGAGCCTTCTCTTGGGCCTGACTTCAGGTCTCTGGCTTTCCTCTGTGCAGGGCTTGGACTAGCCTTTTATGGAAATGGGACAGTGTATAGATGAGAGGGTCTAGGTTGGCTCTTGCAGCATTTGTCTAGTACATGGGGGCCGTTATCAGTGATGAGTTCAGTGTCTGTGTCACTTTGGGGAAAGGTAAGGTGACCACGTACCCTGTTCACATGGCCAAAGAATCACCTGCCCTGTCCTTGGCATTGTTGCTGAGCAGTATTTGAGGCATGCCTTCCTGTGGGGATTGGGAGACTCACTCCTGATGGTCATATATAGCTGATGAACTGTTGTTTTTCTTTTTCAGAATTGGTAGGATGGCTGGAAGGCTTCCCAGAGAGCTGGCAGATGATGTGGTGGGGTCTGTGTTGGACTGCTTCAGGTAGGTTATCACTTGTGGCTTTTTGTTCTTTTGTATTATTATAGTTTCTTTCAATTGAGCTATTTGTTAGAACCCCATTTTTTTTCCCTTTTAAAGTTAAACTTTCCCTTTTAAAGTAACATCAGTTATCAGATGTTACTCTTTTCAACACCCATTATGTATCTAAAACCTTTAGAAAGAAATGAAGTCAATGTTGAACCCATGCAAATGTAGGTCTTCATCTTTAAGTTTTGGGTTTGTTCTGTGGGTGGGCAGAGCTTCTTAAAATGAGGGAATGTTCTGAATATATGCCTCATGTTCCTGCTAGCTTGAGTGGATACTAAGACTCTTGAGTGACTGAGGCCTGGATTTGGAGTTGCATTGTAATGAATTGAAGTTTAGCTTTTCAGGACATTCTGGGTGTGTGGGCACATGGCCTGTGCATATGATGGCTTATTGGGTGGGTGTGATCCTGGGGCCATAGACTGGCATTGTGTTCTCATAGACGGGGCATTGGTTTTGTTTCTTTCCCAATGATTATCACTCTGGGTGTGATTTTTTTTTTTTTCTGGGCTTTGGAAGTAGAGGGTTGAGAAGGGGCATATGCCTGTCCAGACACTCACTATCCCCCCCCACCCCCCACAGGGTTTCTCCGTGTAGTTTTGGTGCCTGTCCTGGATCTCGCTCTGTAGACCAGGCTGGCCTCGAACTCACAGATCCGCCTGGCTCTGCTTCCCGAGTACTGGGATTAAAGGCGTGCACCACCGCCGCCCAACCAGACACTCATTTTTATGGCCCTTTGTTGGCAGTACAATTCTGGTCCTGCTATTCTGTGTAGCTGTAACTGGCTGGCAGGAAGTATGTTCTCAGCACTTTGGGCACCCTAGCACTTCTCCTTGTGTCTTTAGAGATGGCCCACCAACAGCCCAAAGTCGACTTCCTTCTGGAGCGGGCCCTTCTTCATTTTGCCTCAGGCTGCTTAGTGACAGTTTGCAGTTTGCAGGAGACGACAGTGTGTCAGAGACTGTCTGTTTTGGAATGATGGTATATATAGTGGAGCTACTAGCAGAAAACATTTTTTTTTTTTTTTTTTGGTTTTTCGAGACAGGGTTTCTCTGTGTAGCTTTGCGCCTTTCCTGGAACTCACTCTGTAGCCCAGGCTGGCCTCGAACTCACAGAGATCCGCCTGGCTCTGCCTCCTGAGTGCTGGGATTAAAGGCGTGCGCCACCACCGCCCGGCTCAGAAAACATTCTTATTGGGACTGCTTTGTGGAGTGTGGAGAGGAGATAATGTATATAGCTTCTTTTATCAAGATTCTCTAGATTTGTTTTAGTCTTTGTCCCTGGAGCTCCTTCCTGGAGGTCATGGGATGATAGGTGTGCTGGTGATGCCCTGAACTTAGTACCAGTATTTATTGGCTTCTGAGGGCAACTAAGGCCTTTTTGCTTTCCAGGTGAGCAGAGGTTTAGGAAGGGCTGAGATTCCATCATTTACCAGCTTTCTCTGAATTTCAAGCACTGTTTTTGCTCATCCCCCTAGGGTGTTTCTGCACATTCCCTCTGGTCCCTTAAACGTTTTATGCAGGTGTGCCCCTGCGTACCCACCGGAACTTTTCCTCCATTCTCTTGCCTCCAGTCTCCTTAGCATCCTTAGCCCGTTCTCTTTGGAGTGCTGCAGAGTTCTGGTGTGTGCTGCTTCTCTAGACTATGTTCCTTCCTCCTGGCTTACAGTCTTGGTCTAATGTTGGCGCATGGCTCATTTAACCTTCTTAAGGGTCTGCTGTTTTAATAGATGGCAGATACAAAAGTGTATCCTGTTTTTGTGGCTGTGTTCTGGAGAGAGAAAAGGTGTTACTGATCGTGAATACTCAGTCCACATCGTGCAAGCTGATGGAAGGGTCAGGATGTTGGGTCTGTGTAGAGACCTGAATCTCCCAGCTTCTTCCTCCAACCCATTTACGGCACCTCAGCATTCTGTGCTTTCTCTGTCTGGATTCCTAGGCTTGGGAGATAATTGGATTTGAGATAATAGCGAGCTCTTAGCACTTGGCCAAAGTCTCTTTCTTTGCCCCTGTTGTATGAAGACTGGCTTTTATCAGACACGGGTATGTAGTGGTGATAGCAGCATCTCAGGCCTGCCTGCCTGGAGCCATAGTGACACACTTGTAGTTTAGAAATGAAGTTAGTTTACTGTATTTGAGTCATCATTGTTTTGATACTGTATCAGGTTCACTCTGATGGTAATCTTCATAGAAGTATGAGGAAGCATCTCTCTCCATTTGAAGTCCTGAGAGACATAAAGATTTGGAAATGGAAAAAAAAAAAGATTTGGAAATGGTAGCATACTCTTATAATCCCAGCACTTGAGAGGTAGAGGTAGGAGGATCAGGAGTTCAAGGCCAGCTTTAGCTTCATAGTGAGTTTGAGGCCAGCTTGGGTACATGAGACCCTGTCTCAACAAATAAAACAAAAAACACAAGATTTGAAATGATCACATGGCCTCTGAGCACACACCTGGTAAGACACCTGCCACTTTAAAAAATTGTAATTATGAGTGAGTCATTAGTGGTGGTGGTGAGTGGGAGGACAGCTGTATCTAACAGCTCATGGAGGCCCATGCTGTGTCCACCTTGTAGACATTAGTGACTTCTTTTCCTCTCTTAATAGTTTGTGTACAAAGTAGCTGGTTATACAGTTTAGTGATGATTTTCCTATACATTTATTTGCTGTCAAATAAATTCAGCCAGAGTAGGTAAAAGCCTGTCATTTGTTTTGCTTTTTTGTGATATGCATTTTCATGTTTATGTTGGCAAAAAAATACAGAAACTTCAGAGCAGCCCTGACCAGTCTGAGAACAGTCATTCACATTGTAGTTATGATAGGCCACACCCTGAAGAGAACTTTTGAGTACCCAGGCACATTGATTTTAAATATAAAATGTTACTTGTGAGACCCTATTTCAGTTGGGTGCAAAATTGGGTTCTTGTAGTCCCAGCTGCTTGGGAGGCTTTATAATCAGCCTGGGAACATAGCTGGACTTGACACCTCCACACCCTTGAAAAAGTCTTTTTTTGTTGTTTTGTTTTTCAAGACAGGGTTTCTCCTGTAGTTTTGGTGCCTGTCCTGGATCTCGCTCTGTAGACCAGGCTGGCCTTGAACAGAGATCTGCCTGGCTCTGCCTCCCGAGTACTGGGATTAAAGGTGTGTGCCACCGCCACCCAGCTCTTGGAAAAAGTCTTTAAATGCTTGTCCCCCCTTCCTTTCCCTCCCTTCCTTCCCTTTTTTTTTTCCTTCCTTTTTTTTTTTTTTTTTTGAGATGGGCTCTCATATATCTCTGTAGTCTAGCCTTGAATTTACGAAGTTGAGATGGCCTTACACTTCTGACCTTCCTGCCTCCACTTCCCAGGTACTAGGATTAGAGGCATGTGACAACAGTGGCCATCTTATTCAATCACTTTTTAAATCTTGAATGTGATCACTCAGGTAACAGTGGGTGCCATGTAAAGATGTCCCCCTGTTCCTTTTTACTAGTGTCCTCTGAATTGGGTGGAATCTCTGTTGACTCCACTGTCTGATCAGAGTGGGCTGGTTTGATGTTGAAGATGGCAGAATGTCTCTGGGCTGGTCATGATCTGACCTAAGTCCTTTCATTATTATTGGGTGGTGTGAAGAGTAGTATTGATGTGGCAGTTACCTTCATATTAGGTTTGAGTGTCTTGTTTGTTTAGCCAAGAAGTAATGGTTTTAGCAAGGCTCATGGGCCTAGAATATGGATCAGTTTGTGTTTCTCCCAAAACTGTGGGCTTTAAATATGGAGTTGACATTAGAACTCTGTCTCAGTTTTCAGGAGACGGATAAGGCATGGCATGGTGGATGTCTGGCATTGGCAGAACTGGGTAGACGAGGCCTGTTGCTGCCGTCGAGACTCTCAGAGGGTAAGTAACTGAAGTGCATGGATCTGCATCCTCAGGGCTGATGAAACTTGGTGGGGTTCCTCAGTGTGGCTAGCTATAGACACCAGTGCTTCTGGGGAAGGGCATGGTATATGAATATTTCTCAGGCTTCTTTCTCATGCCAGCCTTTATAATTTACTAATTACCTCTTTAGCCTTTTGTAGCTGCATGCTGCATATACTCTGTGTGCTAGATTTGGAGAGTCATAGACCCTGGTAATACTTGGTTTTCTTGTCTTTAGAACGGTTTTTCACTACTGAGGGGTACTATCACCCATTGAGAGCACCTGCAGATGGAACACTTGGTGCCTCCACAGTGTATTATGTTACCTGCAGTGACAGTGTCCTGATGTCATCCATCCAGGACACAGCTTGTGGCAGCAGTGGAGCTGAGCTTCAGGATGGAGCCACAGTGCAGTGCATGTGCAGAAAGACCATGAGCCCAGGCTGTTTGTTGGGTCCTAGTAAGATGGAGTAAGAGAATAAGGCTGTGGCCATGTGCCACTATCTGGAGGTGCCTTGTGAGTGGAATGGGAAGGAGTACAAAGGACAGAGACAATCCTTCCTAAAAGTGTGCTACAGAGATTGTGCAGGTTGTGACTTTTGTCTAGAGAAGTGGTTCTCAACCTTCCTAATGCTGCAACCCTTTATACATTTCTTTGTGTTGTGGTGACCCCCCCCCCCATTATTTCATTACTTCTTCATAGCTGTAATTTTGCAACTGTTATGAATTGTAATGTAAATATCTGATTTGCAGAATATCTGGTATGCCATCCCTATGAAAGGATCATTTGACCCCCAAAGGGGTTGCAACCACAGGTTGAGAACCAGTGGTCTAGAGTAAGACACTGGAATCATGTGGGTTGTGTGTCACTAATGCCAAACTATAGTGTCAGCACTGGGACACAAGGGAGGTCTTCTACAGCTGCATTCTATTTAGCCCTTGTGCTTTTAAAAATGCAGTTTCATTGCAATAATTTGCATACTGTATGGTCTACCCATTTACGGTTTATAGTGGTCTCTGACATATTTGGAGTTGTGCAACATCATGTAATTTAACTTCAGAACATTTTCATTGCCTTAGGCTGAAATCCTACACTGAGTAGCCACTCCCACCTTACTACCCAGCCCTAGGCAAGCTCTGGTCCTCTCTGCTGTTCTGTTTTACGATTTTCAGACATTTCATGTAAACAGACTTTGGTGTTTGTTCTTTTGTGTCTGAACTTTATGTAATTTTCTGATGGTCACTATGTGGTGGTAGTGCTTCATTCCTTTGTACTGCTGATGGGGATTCCACTGTGTAGAAGTACTACTTTTTGCTTAGTCTTACAAGTTTAAGTAACCATTTTGGTTGCCTCCACCTTTTGACTTTTTGAGTAATGCTGCAATGAACATTTGTTTATGAGTTTCTGTGTAGACATGTGTTATCGTTTGTCTTGGATATGGACCTGGGAGTGGAAATGATGGTTAGTCCAAGAAATAAGTCAGACTCTTCTAACATGGCTGCATCGCTGTGCTTTCCCGCCAGCCCTTTGTGGGGCCATTTCCCTCACATCCTCATCATTATTTATTTTTCCCTTCCCTCTTTTTAAAAAATAATTACTATTGCAGTTGTTGTGGAATGCCAGTCATTTCATCATGGCATGGTTGTGCATCCCTGATGACCAAGGAGGAAGTCTGAAACTGCTCCAAAGTGTTGCTAGATGGTGGCTATTTTTATAGCTAGGACTGCCTCTTTTGTCAGGAATTGTGGTGTGGCAAAGTCACACTGTTTTGTAAGAAAAGACTGGACACAGACTTTGGGAGTGGTGGGAGGGTTTCCTCAACCCATGTGTTGGTTTGGCCCATTTCACGAGGCCAGCAGGTCTGTGCAGATAGCTCAGCTCTGGAAACCCAGTTAATGAGGTTCTACAACTTGCCGTGCTGTAGAACCTGAACCAGTGCTGTTTTTCTTTGGTTTCTTCAGTGGGACCAGCTTGTATGTGTGTTGTGCCATATTTCAGGACATCAGACAGCATCGATCCTACCAGCTGGAGTAAGGATAAGAGTATTATTGGTGTTACAAGTGAGAAATGTCAAGCTGTTGTTTAAAACATGATGTGGAATAAATTAGTCCATGATCTTTCTGTGGGGAGCTGTCCTCCTGCCCTGCAGTGCCTCCATGTGAACTGAACCTCCCTGAAGCTTCTTTTGGTGCCAGGGGCACACGGTACTGTCTCCTGATGTGGGAAGCATCATGTCAGGCAAGAGTGACAGGGGCTGCGAAACCTGTGTGAAGATGGTAACACAAACACTGAGCTTCTGAACGATGCTTTTTATGTTTTTGTTTTAGACCTCACACCATTCCTCTGAGAGTGATCTTGTTTGCTTAAAGTCAATACTTGCTTCTCATAGCCGTTGTATACTATATAGCTTTCTGAATTGACAGAAAGCAAAAGCACTACAATCCCAACATTTGGAAATTGGAGGCAAGGCTGTTCTTGGTACAGTGAGTTTGAGGTCACTGGGCTGTATAAGAGACCCTGTCTTTTAAGAAAAGAAAGAAAAGGAGAGGCACATGTTTGAGGTAAGGTACCTGGATGAACATGGTCTAGAAGGACAAGGTGTAGATGAACATGTTGGTAGCCAGAACATTTGTTTTTGTTCCAGTGGACATGGGAAGCTTTCTGAGTGCATGCTGAAGTCAGGGAGGAAGTGACTTTGGGGAGGTCAGATGGGCTTTACCACAGCCTCAGAGGCAGACCTGGGCAAAGTCTCAGGAAGGAGAATCTTTTCATCTCTTTAAAGAGTTCTGCCAAGTTATCTTCATGCACACACAAGTGAGCACTCACACACGTATTCCCCCCCCCCCCCCCTTTCCCTATTTTTTTTTTTTTTTTAATCTTTGCTTTGGTGGATAAGGACTTAGGCCATTATCAAAGGACCTTTATTTCAGGTGGCCCAGGTACTTCATTGGTCCTGGTTTTGGTCCTCTTGTTTTTTGGGGGGAGTTGCTCTTTGAACCTTGTTCACTGTGAATATGCCATGTGGCATCATGATTAGCCTGAGTAGGCTCATCTAGGGTTTTGGCTGTATTTTCTCGTGGCTATATTTGATTAATGTTACTATTCTAATAGAGTGTATACCTGTGTCCCTAATTTTGTGGTTGATTTTTTCTCCCTAGTTTTATGTTTTGAAATTAAACATTCTTATCTCTTTGGACACTTGGTTAAAACCTTCTGTTTCTGCTGTTTTTACTCAATGGAGAATTTTGTGCCTGTGAGTTATGTGGTATGAGCTTCTTGGGTGTGTAGATTCCTAACTTTCATTCAAATGTCAGTGTGCTCAGCCTTGACTTCCTTAAATATTCCACCTGCCCCATTCTCCCTTCTTGCTTTGGGATTTGAATTTTAGATATGTAGTTGTGCTCCATTGTGTCCCTCGGGTCTCTTAGGTTCTGTTCCTTTTCCTTTATATTATTATTTTTCTGCTCCTCATACTGGGTGATTTCAGTTTCTTGTTTCTATGTTTACTGACTCTGCCTTTTACTTGTGCAAATCTGACTGTGAGCCCCTGTGTTAGTTTCTGTCCTCATCACTGACCAGATTTTGCCTGATGGAAGTAGTTAAAAGAAGGAAGGATTTATTTTGGCTCATGTGTTTTAAGAGTATAGTCCATCTTGGCTGGGAAGGCATGCCAGTAGGAGTGTGAGGCTGCTGGTTACATTGCATTCGCCGTCAGGGAGCAGAGAGAGGTGAATGCTGGTGTTTAGCCCACTTTCCCTTTTATAAAGTCTGAGACCCCTGCTCATGGAATGCTGTGTCCCACATTTTAAAATAACTTCCTCTCTTAGTTCACTCAATCTAGAAACTCCTACATAGACACACCCAGAGTCTTGTCTCCTAAATAATTATAGATCCTGTCAAGTTGGCAATCAGTATCAATCATCACACCCCTCTAGAGAACCTTCATTTCAACTCTGGACTTTTCAGTTTCAGAACTTCTGTTTAGTTGCTATAATTTCTGTGTCTTTGTTGATATTTTGAGCTTGTTCAGGTCTTTGGTTTCCTTTAAGCATTTTAAAGTCTGTGTTTGGTAAGTCCAATGTCGGGGCTGCTTCAGAGATGCTTCCCTCGTGTTTGGGTTATACTTTCCTGTCCCTTTGTCTGCCTTGCCATTTTTTATTTTTTTT
>CABHPP010108734.1:2315-16174 GCA_902168425.1 Peromyscus attwateri
AGAGAGAGAGAGAGAGAGAGAGAGAGAGAGAGAGAGAGAGAGAAGTGAAGGAGGGAGGGAGGAACCTTGGAACCCATACCTCTAAATGTGATGTCTCCATAAAATCCCTCACATCAGGGCTCAAGGAACCCCTCTAAAGAGGAGGCAGAAAGTCTGAGAGCCAACCAAAATGGAGGAAAGCAGGAGTAGATGGCCCTCTGAATCAACTGAGAAAAGCTCATATGAGCTCAAAGAATCTGAAGCAGCATGCACAGGACTGACATGGGTCTACACCAGGTCCTCTGCACATATATTAAAACTTTCACTTTAGTATTTTATGAGACTTCTGACTATGAGAACCAGCGGGTCTCTGATTTTTATGCCTTCTCTTAACCTCTTTTCCTTATGTTGGTTTGCCTTCACTTAGAAGTGATGGTTTCTGCTTCATTTTACTATATTTCATTTTGTCGTGTTTGGGTATTATCCCTCAGAAGCCTGTTCTTTTCCAATGAGAGACAGAAAGGGAGTGGATCTGGAGAGGAGGTGGGGAGGAACTGCTGGGAGTAGAGGAAGGGGAAACTGTAATCAAGATATATTATATGAGGAAATAATTGATTTTCAATTAAAGGGGGGTTGGCAGGTAATACAAGTGAGACTAAAAAATAAAAGAACTGTGTTATAAGTGATAAGGTTTTCTAAATTTTGTTTTGACCATTTGAAGCATGTAAGATCATGTCATTTATCTGTGAAAAATCTTCCAACAATTTTTCATTTTCACAAGAGTGAAAGCCTGAACAAGATTCTTTATTCTGAACCCCTTCAATTTTAAATTTTTTTGCTCACTCTATCTTTACTGGATTCCTTGATTTTCTTTCACTGGCTATTCAAAGCCGACGTGCTTTTGGGAAATGCTGTTTCTGCAAATAACCATAAAACTCCCTTTCTTGCCTTCTGATCCTTTCTCCGATGGTATTATGTCAGTGAAATTTTCACTCACTGTGTTATAATTAAACTCCCAGTTCCTCTCTACTGATTCATTTTGTTTCTTTCATACTTATATTTTCTAGTAGACTGTACATATATATGCATATAGGTATATATAGTTTATTTTATTTTCTTCAAGTATGTAATCTTCATAAAGACACGTTTTCTGGTCTATGTTTAGAAATATAGTAGGTGCTCATAAATATTTCTTATATGATTTAGTGAATGAGGATAAAAAGACATAAGAAAATATTTCTATTTCACTAGAACTCTATTACTTTCAATGTTGCTTTCAGTGAAATATGTTCTTTTTACCTGCTCCTTCTTTATTTGACAGAGCTTCTTATTTAGGTTCTTAAAAGGAAATGTGATATTAATATGCATTTTTCATTGGTGAAAAAATGAGAATGATTTTAAAGAGAAAAAATATTG
This sequence comes from Peromyscus attwateri, assembly GCA_902168425.1. Classification (NCBI taxonomy): domain Eukaryota; kingdom Metazoa; phylum Chordata; class Mammalia; order Rodentia; family Cricetidae; genus Peromyscus; species Peromyscus attwateri. The sequence continues at coordinate 3,711 of CABHPP010108734.1, forward strand.
TCATAAACAAAAGTGCATGTGAAACTCAAAATATAAATAGCATTTCAGTGTTCACTGATAAGAAACAATATTACGAGAACTAAAAGTTAAAGTATAGAAGCTCTTCCTTTCTTGTCATATAAGAATAAGTTTGAAAACTGAATATTATTTGAATTGTAAATGAAACTTCCAGGAAAATGCATGCATGTTGGGGGAAGAGCAAATAATATAAAGGATGATCTAAAAAATAATAGAGGCCATGACATCTGATCTGAGACCAATTATTTTATTGCTATAATGTTTAATGTAGAATTTATATGAAATATTTACTTAGAAGCACAGCATTAGCTGAAAGGGAGTGGTAAGTAAAGTAAATAATTAATTTATAACCACTTTCAACAAAAGCAAACTTTTTAGTCACTTGACCACTAGAGAACCCCTCAACATAGAGTAATAGGCATCCCAACCAGGCTGGAAAATGTCAGAGTATTCTTAAAAATATAGTTCCATCTTTGCCTACATTTTTACAGGCAACAACTCCCATTCTGTCTTTGAAACCACTTCACCCACTATCAGTGACATTTGCTAATAGGAAGATTGTAAAGTAATTGTATGAGTGAAAAGGGATTATCAGTAACACATGAATGAATATATTCCATGCTATTAAGGTGAATTAATCTAATTTGTAATAACATTTTTCATGATAAAACTTTATTATCCTATATACTATTCAAAAGAAGCTCCATGTTCCTACTAGGCAGCTAGCACTCTACCTAATAAATGAAATGCCCAGCTATAGTTCTACTTCTTCCATAATTTTGAGATAGGGCATTGCTACTACATAGCCTAGATTAATCTGGAATTTAGGAAGGAGGCTTGAGGTCCCCTTTTTGCATAAGTCACTTTTTAAATTAATAATTTGTTGGATTTGGTTACTGGTTTTAATTGCTTCACCAGTAGGTTGTGCTATACTGAACTAGTACTCATACAATAAAATGGGCAGGAAGAGATTATAACTAATTTTCTATTTTGATATTCCAAATGAGACAGAAATTTAAACATTTGAGACTACGGGTCAACCATTAAACTTCTAAATTCTCCTTGGTATTACTTGGTATGTTTTGACAAAACTAACCTCAGAGTAACTTCCCTAGAACAATGGCAGAGAAGGAATTTTTATGAAAATTATTGCATATATTAATAATTGCAATATAAATATTCATTATTCCAAAAGTATAAATGATTATTCACTTGAAGAAACTTATTGGTTGAGGCATAGCATGTAGCACAGTTAGGCTATATTCATATTAATCCAAGTACAATTTCAAAGTTATGTTGTACAGCTAGCTACTTGTACAATAAGAGAATGCTGCTAAAGGTAATTGTACCAGAAAAATGGTTTTATAATGGAGAGACCATGTGATCTGTATATGAAAAGAATGCTGCTTAATTAATTATAATGTGTTGTAGAATATTATTTTAAGGTGTGTTACTTTTGTTTTTGTTGCATTTGTTTAACTGTGTGAAGCTGTGTTACTGTGCCTGTCTAAAACACCAGATGGTCTAATAAAGAACTGAACGGTCAATAGCAAGGTAGGAGAAAGGATAGGCAGGGCTGGGAGGCAGAGAGAACAAATGGAAGGAGAAATCTGGGAAAAGAAAGAAGAAGCAACCAGAGAAGGAGGAGGCCCAGGGGTCAGCCACCTAGCTACACAGCAAGCCACAGAGTAAGAGTAAGATTCACAGAAGAAAAGGGAAAAGCCCAGAGGCAAAAGGTGTGGTGATATTTTATTTGTGCTGAAATGTGGTGATATTTTATTTATGCTTTAATAAATAAAGTTTGCCTGGAGAATTAAAGGAAAAAGAAAGCCATTTTAAGTAAACAAAGAAGTGAGGCAGTGGTAGCACATGCCCTTAATCTTATCACTCAGCAGGCAGGATCTCTGTGTATTCAAGGCCACACTAGGGAACAGAGCTGAGCCTGGTGACACATGCCTTTAATCCCAGTACCAACCATAGAGGTCTGGAGGTCTGTACAGACAAACAGAAAGTGACAGAGCTGTGTACAAAGAGGAAGTGATGTAGCTGGACTAAGAAAGCCAATGAGAGAACAGAACAGAAAAAGCATGTGAATGTGAGTAGACAGGAAGTAACTTTTTGGAAGCTGCTGAGTTAGTGAGGTGAGGTTAGCTGGTGGCTTTCCCTATTTCTCTGATCTGTCTATGGCTTTCACCTCTATATTTGGTTCCATGTTTTTTATTTAATAAGACCATTTAGAAAATCGTCTACAGACAGGATAATTTAAGTTAAGGAAAGCTGGCAAGAAACAAGGCAAGTGAAGGCTGGGCATTCATAAGTAAGAATAAGCCTCCATGTGTGATTTATTTGGGAGCTGGGTGGTGGGCAACCAAAAGAGCAAAAACAACAACAATCCTGTCATTATAATAAATATATAATTTCTGAAACTGATTATATTTCTGGTAGAGCACATACATAGCAGATGTAAGGGTGTGGGAACTATTCTTAGCATAACAAAAAGATATATAGATAGAGATAGATAGACAGATGCATACATACATATATACATATTTAGGGAGAAGTATATTGATTGCAGATAAATACATCCTATATTAATATAAATCATATAAGTTACTTGTATTTTCTAAGGCTTTGTTTATCTTACAGAGATATCAAAAATAATGAGACACTATATTTTATTTTAATGTTTTATTGTGTTAATCTGAGAATAATTTATAATTTAAAATAAGTTTCCAAGAATAGAATGTATTATTATCAACCAATAATTAAGATCTGTTGTCATTTGCAAGTCATCTTCCCAAGTATGTGGGAGAAAAAGTAGAAGGTTGACAGTATTATACTTTTTGTTGTTATTATTTTGTCTTCTGAGACAGGTTTTCTTTGTGTAGCTTTGGCTGTCCTGAAACTAGCTCTGTATACCAGGCTGGTGTCAAACTCACAAAGATCTACCTGACTCCACTTTCTGAGTGCTGAGATTAAAAGCCTGTGCCATCAGCATTATACTTTCAAACAGATGCAAAATTGAGATTTAATCTCAAAAAATGTATTATACTATTATTTCATATGGTTGTGATGTTTTACTAAGCCTAATAAAGGGAGGCTAACATTGTGTTTCATAATATATTTTTAACATTTATTTTTATTTGTGTTTACATGAATGCCTGTCCTCTGTTGGAATGCACACATGAATGCACGTGCCCACAGAGGCCATAGTGGAACTCCCTGGAACTGGAGTTCCAGGAAGTTGTGAGTTACCCAGTATGAGTGCTGGGAAGTGAACTTGGGTTCTGTAAAAGAGCAGTACTTTCCTTATGACCATTTCATTTCTTAACACAATTTTTTCCACTGCTTCTCATTAATACCATTGCATTTAGAGAGTATGGAAAAATAGAAACTCTTAGGTTAAGTGTTGTATTGTCTATTTTTTTTTTTGTAATTCAGAGAATCAAAGAATTCTGTGACTGAAAAGCTTCCAATCCCTATGGAAAAGTAGAAATGAAAAAGATTGAATAGGCCAACAATTGTAAAATATGGTAGAGACTCAAAAAAATGAATGATCATTTCTACCTTAGGTCATTTCTCATTTCTTACACTAGGAGAAGATTCAAAAATTAGTCACTATAATATTTTACATTATAAAATAAAATGATCAGATGTCCATTGTATATTGATTGCTTTGACTGATATATGAAGACTGAATAAGGTGATTAATTGCATCTTTGAAGACTAGCCAGGAAATGATTGTCATAATTTAGGCAAATAAGTAGAAAAATGGCTGGCCAAAGGCACCAGAAATGGAAAGGGGAAGAATGGATAGAACATTGGTTATATTGGAAATATGGAGCTGAGGCAAATTTATTTGGAATTTTTCCCAAACTTCTGACTCAAAAAAGTATAACTATTAACCAGGATATAAGATTAGAGTTTATAGGTATGGGGAAGAAGGATATAATGATGAGTTTATCAACATTCTAACCACAAAGAACCTATAGGACACCCATGAGGAACAGAGATGAAATGGATTTTATTCATCTCATCTGAGAAAACAATTCATTGTGGAAGGAGAATTTTGATTCCTGAGTACTGCTGGTAATTGAACCACTGATACATAGTAAAGAAAGCATAGTGCATGAAAAGAAGATAGAAGAGAAAACCTTATAAAGAATTCTTTAAACACATAAAGTAAAAATACAGTAGTCATAAAGAGGAAACTTCACCTATATTATAAACTGTAGGAAAAGAACTATAGCAGTGGACTGTTTTGAAACATAAAACAGGACAATGAAGACAAAAAAAGAACACTTAGTTTCATCAAATATCATAGGAAGATAATATTCTATGTGATTTCAGTCCATTAGAAGTTATACAGGGAAATTTGCACTTATTTTTTATAGCTCAGTTATCAAAAAGTGAAGTTAAAATAAAAAATATTAAGCCACAAGGTAATACCACCAACTTACATGAAAGGAGTGGAATTGGAACAATTTTCAAGCTGAATTGTATTCAGGCATACGTTTTTCTCTATAGCATCTAGACTAATCACCCAACTCCAACTACATTAGAATCCACTGGAAACTTAAAATAATGTTCTCCAAACTATCATTTTCTCATTATTCTTTTCACATCTACAATCCAAGATTTTTTGTCTAGGTTGAATGCCATAAAGTGATATATTGGTATTAAAATGAGTTCATGAACCAGATAATATACTAGACCCATAGCAATGAAAGCCAGAAAGATTTGTAAGAATATTCCAATGGTAAGCCAAGTGTCTTGATTAAAACAGGTTTTGAGAACATTTTTGCTTGTGGTTGTTTTCGTAGCACTGGGGAATTTCATTTCTAGTCTTGTAAATTATTCCTTGGTTAAACATTCACTCTCTACATCTGGAATTCCTTTTCTCTGTCTTGTATTTCTGGCAGCCATCTATCCTTGCTATCTATCCCCTTAATTACTCATCTAGGGAAGTATTTTAGATCACTTCTGTAGAAGTTTTTACTCTATTATTTATTTCCCTTGGATGTGATTTGGAAGACAGTGTTTCAAAGAGAAAGTTATTTTTATTTATTATGCCAAGGATTAAAAAGTGATTTTATTTCTGCATTGTTCAACACACCATTTCCTTTAGAACATGGAAAAATAAAAAAGAATTAATATACATCCAGTTGCAGTTTTATATGAAACCATCTATAGCTTGAACGTGGGGCTATAAAGTGGGAAAAATAATCATTTAAATGAGGGTAAGTATAAATCAAATAGGAAAATGAAGTTAACCATTATGCTACACCAAGGTAAAGGTAAAACTATCCACCCTTATATGGACAGTTTTAACCATAGTTTTTTTATTTCTAGATATGCTTGTAAATTTGGGCAAAAGCCTTTTTATAAAGAGTTTCAGCTATAATTCCCAAGCCTTTGAGGATAGAAAGAGAAAAATAACCTAGAGTTGGTGCATACTGAGAACATGAAGCAGGAGCATTGCTAATCATTAGAGAGAATATTCACTGTATTCTCAGAGGCTTGTTCCAACTGTCCTTCCAAATCCTCAGGAAGGGTGTTGGAGAGTGAGATTAATTGAATACTGATTTCTACATGTTAAGAACTGTAAATCTATGTCTACAGTCTCAAATATCTACTTCACTTTTTTACTCAAAATACATTTATATTCATTTTTTTGAAACCTACAAGCAATTGTATTTTCTCATATGAGTTATGATAATTTTACATTAATGATAAGTATCATTAACACATATATTTATATTTCTTTAATTAAAAAATCAGAATAGATAAACATGTAATGTGTTGGAAATAATAGTAAAATTTCAGGCTTATTACTTTTATTGATGTGTGTATATGTGTTCTTGTGTTTGTGCAAATATATGTATATAAATGAAACACTTATTAAATTTGTTAGGAATATCTACCTATCTTTTAATACTAACCACGTTATTTACATTGTCAGGAAAATGTTTGTCGCTTAATCACATATACTTTCAGAAGTAGTTAGATTACAATTAAATGTAAATATTTAAAATATAGCATCAGTAAGAATGTTTTTTTATAAAATTAATTCTTAACTAATTCTGTTTGTTTTTAATTCAACTTTGATTTCACTATATTTATTTATTTCTCTTTAGACAATCTGCAAGCCATGTTCTGAAAATTAGGTCTTATTGTACTTGGTGATATTTATATACTGAGTTTTTTGGTTTTCATATTGAACTATTCCTTTCATCCTTTCTTTGAGTAAGTTCTTGTAATTTGCAATTAAAGTAAAATTTCCTTGTGAAAACCTTCCTAACCAGGTAAAATGCTCATTGTTATTTCTGAGCATACACCAGTTTTTCCTTCATAGTAATTTTATAGTTATAATATTCTTATTCTCAATGTGTTAATATTTACAATATCATTATATGAAAGAGATTAATTGTTTGGTCTCCCCATTAATTACTTCTGCTTTTGCTTTTATAGCATGTAAGAATAAGGAGGTATTCAATAGCTGTGGAAGAACTTGAGGAAAGAAAGAAGAGAGGAATAATAAGAAAGAAGTGGAGAGAGAGGGAGAGGGAGGAAGGAAGAGAACTTGGAGGAGACTGGGGGGAGAAGAGGGAGGAGGAAAGGATAGAATTGAGATATCAAAATGACAGAATAAATCTTTCTGTTCAATTGAAACACAACTGATCAATTTCTTTCTCCTTCTTTGAAAATAGAGATTAACATTGTAATGACTTTATTTCCCTCTGTAGGTACCATTGATTAATCTGTGTTAATCAGTAGGGTTGGCCAGGTTCTCAGAGAGACTTAAACTAAGTAATAATAAAAAAAAGCTTACATCTTGAACTCAGAACTGCTTGAACAGGAATACAAATGAAGTTTTATATGTGTGGGTACATTTTAATAGTGTATACCAACAGAGTGAAAATCATGTTCACATTTAGATGAAACTGATTATTTCTACATGAAATTGACTTGAGGTATATAATTATACAATATTGCTAATACTCATTTAGTACAAATATTATGGACATTTATCAAGGTAAACAGATAGATGAAAATGAGTTCATTTGCACATATTTAGCAGCGCTTCTCCTTTGGTGTGGTTAATTGGTTGTTCTACTGGTAGTCTCAATTCAGGTGAATAATGTATCATGTTATCTGTTATTTCTGAATGTTACTAAGGCACCCTTGATGTTTAGAAGTTCTTATTCAATTTTTATCCTGACACTGTTATTTTGCTATTATTCTTTTCCTTATAGAAATTACAAATCCTATTGCAAGATGTACTTAAACATTTTTTGGTTATATATTGTTTCTATTTGGATGCAAAGTTTCCTAACTTTGTTAGTAATTACATCTTTATTTCTCTTAAAAATTATATTACAGGACTGATTAAATGCAAAGCTATTAAAAAGACAGTGGTGGCAGCAAAGATTAAAGTTGTATGGTGTATATGTAATTGATAATCTGATCAAATAGAAGTTGAGGCAGATGTGTCAAGATATGTAGTTCATTTTCTTCATATGGTCCCTTTCTATTTTAGATATAATGTAACAGAGATGGTTGCAAATTGCAGGAAAGCAAAATCTCCCTGAGCAGAACCAAACCATATTGACTAAGTGTTGTGTCACTGGAAGCAGACATTCAGACTCCCTGATGTTTTAATTTTTGATTTAATTTTTTGATAATGCAGCACAGTTTCATCTCTGTCTCAGACAGGAAAGAGGAAAAATGACAAGCTAAACCATTAGGGGTTTGTATCTACTTACCAGGTTTTTTTTTAAAATACTTTCTCCATTTTTAATATCCTAAATCTAGAAGCCTCCCTGGATAATAAGAGAGATGTGATTGGGTTATTATCTGTCAAAGATAAAATACAGTGACTCATACAAAATTAAATCAAAGAGACTTGTAAAGCCTAAAATGATATCATTCTCCCCACATTCTCATAACCAAGTTCACATTTACCTTGGGTATATAAATATGCAGTTAGATGTTAAATCTTTCCTATTTCCTACATTCTTATCAATGTTTCTATGACCTACTGCTATGAGAGCATATCTACTTCATGAACACTTATATGTTTTAAAATGAAACTTATAGAAAGGTTGTTTTAGTCTAAAAGCATTCAATTGGTATTTTTTATTTGTATATGTTCACTGTAAATATGGTTAATCTTTATTGATACAATTTACATAAAGTATAACAGGTATTTTGACCACACTCACCTCATACCCTCTGCTTTCTTTTTCTTCCCATTCCCTAGTCCACTACTCTATTTTCTTCCCTTAGTCTTCCTTTCACTTTATGGTTTTATGTTACTTATCTAAAAGTTAGCATCCACTAACCAAATGTAAACCTTCTAATTGTCCTGCTTTAAAAAAATTAGGGGCCAGTGGATGGCTCAACAGATAAAGGTACTTTTTGTCTGGTTGGATAGTCCTGATTTTCAGGACCCACCCCAGAAAGGAGACAATGGATTTCTGTAAATATGCTGACTTCCATATATGTGTTCATATGTACCTCCCCCCCACAACACACACATAAAAGAAATAAAAGCAATAAATGATTTAAGAAAGGCTGGTGAGATGGATCACTGGGTAAAGTCTTTGGCACCTAAGTTCATGACCTGAGTTAAATCCCTAGGATCCACATGGTGGAAGGAAAGAATCACTGCTGTCCTCTGATATTCCTACTCGTATACACACAAATCCACACACACAATAAGTAAGTAAATGAAGTTCTGAAAATAAGGCCAAGTTCAACTCCTCTCTACCTTGAAAATTTTAATTCTTTTTTTATTTTGTTATCAATTTGAATCTCTTCAGTTTGTAGCTCACATTCTTAAAATGGTAAATTACATGCTTATGCTATTTTTAATTCTACCAATATTCATGGCATTAAGTATCAACTTCACAATTATTAATCAAAATAGCTCTATTGGCTTTAGGACCATATCTATACAGTGATGAGAAGGAGATAGGAGATACAAAAGGAATAATAGTGTCTTAAATAGGTTTTGTTTTTTGGTTTTTGGTTTTTGTTTTTGTTTTTACTGTGAAAAGACACCATGACCATGGCAATACATGAGAAAAACATATAATTGAGGGGGCTTGCTTACATTTTCAGAGGTTCAGTCCATTATCATCATTTTGGGAAGCATGGTAGGATGTGGGCAGACATGGTGCTGGAGGGATAGCTGAGAGCCCTAGATCTTGCAGGCAACAGGAAGTTGACTGACTCACACCAAGAGAAGCTTAAGCAAAAGAAACCTCAAAGCCCACCCCCACAGTGGCACACTTCCTCCAAAGCCACACCTCATAATAGAGCCACTCCTTTTGGGGCCTATTTACTTTCAAATCACCACAAACAGCCAATTATGAAATGTTCATGTACACAAAACAAAAATAAAAAAGCTTAGAATCATTTTTCTGCCTATAGACAGAAATGTAATCAACATTATTTAATGGTTATGGTGCAGTATGTGTTGTATACTGAGTATCCAAATAGGCATTTTTATAGAACAAGGATCTAAGTAATTAGACTTCGAATCCTCCATTGAGCAACTGATTAAAATTAAACATTACAGATGTCAAAGCCCCTTTTATATTTTCTACTCTCATCTAGCATAATCAACTGTAAATTTACAATGTGTGTAAAATCATCTTTCTTTGGATGGCATTGCATATTCTAGTGAAAGACTCTGCTCTACTACCACTCTACTAACATGTTCAATAGATCAGAGTACTTTTAGAGTTGGTGGATATAACAGCCTCCAACATCGAAGGAGATTGTTTAAACCACTACAACACAGACCACATATGCATATATATCTGGGCTGTAACAACTCAAGAGGTTAGGATGGGATTTTTCTTATTAAGTTATAGAAATACTTTGCAGCATTCATGATCAGATGCCAAGGAATATAATATAATCTATGTAGTACATTACTCTTTGCTGTAAAAATTAATGTTGCAGGAAAAGTTCAGAAACAACACACTGGGAGGGCTGTGCTTTTGGTGGCACTGAGTATGGAATTTGATATCTCCACCCACTTGCAAGTTTTGATTTATTAAGTAACACCTTAATAACTGTTAGTGACTTATGAGTACCTCAAGCCCCAAGGCATCTAGATATCTATTAGGAACACAAAGGGATAAGAGATGACTGACTCAATAAGAAGTGAAAAGGAGAATGTACAAGGATTTTGGAAGACCTACATTAAGTTCTCATATTCTGATTCTGTAATACTGCATGACTATAGTAATGGTGATAAAGATGATTTCTGCTCTGTTATATCCCCAAACCAATGCAGAACTCATTCTGAAATTTCCTCGATGAAAGAAATTCAAATTTGGTTAAATCAGAACACTGTACTGTCTTAGTTAGGGTTCAACAAAACACCACTACTAAAAAGCTAGTTGGGATGAAAGGTTTATTTGGCTTACACCTCAACACTGCTGTTTATCACTGAAGAAAGTCAGGACAGGAACACAAACAGGGAAGAATCCCAGAGGCAGGATCTGATGCAAAGACCATGGAAGGGTGCTGCTTACTGGCTTGCTTCCCCTGGCTTGCTCAGCCCACCTTCTTAAAGAACCCAGAACCAGCAGTCCAGGGATGGCTCCAATCACCATGCGCTGGATCCTCCCCCACTGATCACTAATTGAGTAAATGGCTTATAGCTGTATCTCATGGAGGCCTTTCCACAACTGAGGCTCTTTCCTCTCTGATGAGTCTAGCTTGTGTCAGTTTGACACACAAAACCATTCAGCACAACTGACCCTTTGTCAACTTGACAAACAAAGCCATCACTATTAAGCCACAACCCTCCCTTTCTTTTTCCTCCCTAAGATTTCACATTAAAATCATAATATTAAAAGGCCCACAGTCTTTTCAGTCTCTTTTAAAAATTTCATTCTTTCAGCTGTGGGCTCCTTTTAAAAATCAAAATTAAGTATCTTTTTCAAGAGGAAAGAACCAGGTTACTATCACAATCTGATCCAAGCAAAGCCAAACTCCAACAGTATAAATAATTCAATGTTCAATTATTTGGGATCGACTCATGATCTTCTGGACTCCTCCAAAGTGCTTGTGTCACTTCTCTGGCTCTACCTTCTGCAGCACACAGAGCTTGTCCACTAGGCTCCAGCTAGGTCCATTTCACTGCTGCTGTTGTTCTTAGTGGTCTTCTCATGGTACTGTCATCTCTAAACTGCTGGATACTTTGCTATAACTAGGCTGTACTTCACCAATAACCACTCATAGGCTCTCTCCATGGAGCCAAACCTCAACTTCTTTGCATGACCCCTTCAGTCCTGGGCTTTCAACTGCAACTAGGCTGCACCTTCACCAATGGCCTCTCCTGGTCTCTCATAGTGTCAAGCCTCAGCTGCTCCTCATGAGCTCTTCATACCTTCAAAACCAGTACCACATGGGTGATGCTTACACATTGCCAAGTCCTGCTGCCAAAGCAAGGTAGAAACATGGCCACCTGTGGAACACAGCTTCTCTGTGCTCTTAGGAAACGCTTCCCAGAAGATTTCAACTCAGTGATGTTGGGTTCTTTTACTTTATTTAAAAAAAAATGTTTTTATTTTTCATATCAATCTCAGTTCTGCCTTCCTCTGCTGTGGATATCGCTATATGTCAATAAACACTGATTGGCCAATAGCCAGAAAGGAAGTATAGGTGGGACTAACAGAGAGGAAAATTGAGAAGGAAGGAAGGAAGGATAGAGAGACTGCCTGGAGCCGCCACCAGGACAAGCAAGATGTAAGGTACTGGTAAGCCACGAGCCACGTGGCAAAGTAGAGATTAATAGAAATGGGCTAAATATAAGAGTAAGAGCTAGACAATGTTAGGCCTGAGCTAATGGCCAAGCAGTTTAAATAATGTAAGCGTCTGTGTGTTTATGTTATGAATGGGTGTGGTCAGGGAACCAGGGACTGGTGGGACTTGGGAGCTGGAGAGAAGCTCTCCAGCAACAAATGGCGCCCAACGGCTCGAATTTCCAGGTTAAACCTAAAAATTTTTAATAATCAATTCTAAACAGAGCCAAAACCAGGTTCCTGCTCCATGTCTCATACGGGCACTTAGATGCCGCAAAACTTGCATTTGAACTACTGGTGGGTTCCTGGCCTATGCATTTGACCGCCAGTATGGCGAGAATGAGGTGTCTGCCAGCAGCACATTACACTGTATGCTAGATTTACTCTTTACTAATATATATATATATATATATATATTAAAAAAAAGAGGTTTCTGGGCTACACGCTGCTTTAATAAAAGCGTAGACCCACTATTTCTGAAAATTGATCGCTCCCACAACTGATGAAAAAACGTGCCACCGCCATGTTGAAAAGCTGAAGTGGGCGGAGCCAGCAGCCACAGTGCTGTTTCAGTCTTTTTTTTTTTTTTGGTTTTTTCGAGACAGGGTTTCTCTGTGT
>CABHPP010108734.1:21174-61663 GCA_902168425.1 Peromyscus attwateri
ACAAAAAAAAAAAAAAAAAAGACTGATTCAGATGAAATAGTTTACAATATATGTAAAAATGTATGTAGACATACAGTTACATAAACAAATAGATATTTTTTAAAAATAAAGTCTTTAAAATAAGCCACATAAAGGTGGCTATCACACATAAAATCTGGATTATGTTCTCTTTGATATTCGTAACTAAAGATAAACATTTGATTGTAAAAGCTGTTGAGTTATGCCAAAATGTAAATTTTAAAGGTACCTTGACTTCAAAATTTGGATATAAGGATATGTTGCTTTGGAAAAGAAGTTCTGCTTTTGTTTCCACAGAAAGCCAGAGGCCAGATTAAGATACATCAGGTTTGACCAGCCAAGACTACCTGAAAGGTCTCCAGTGACACCATGGCCCAGATGATCCAACATCCAGAACCGTCTCAAGGCAACTGGCTCAGACGATACACCCTCATGGACTACTCCATAATCCTAAAATGTTCTTTGTGTCCCCATAAGATACAGCGCCCCCCTCCAGCAGGAAGTAGTAAGAGAATCTACACCCAAATTCCCAAATATACCAAGCTGGCTTTGGAGATGGAATGGGCTCACTCCCTCTCTAAACCCAGACATATTCCTAAAATAAAAGGTTAAAAGATTCTTTTGTCCCATATCAGAAGAGCCCTCTGGTATGGGACAGAGAAAAACCAATATTTTTATTTAAAACAGGTTAATTATAAATGCAATCTCTTTCTAAAAAAGAAAAGGGGATATGATATATATAGGATATAGAGATGATAGGGTAAAAGGATAGATTAATGAATCTACTTTTAAAAAACAACAACTTGTTTAAAATGTTTTACATTGGTATAAATTTTAGTTTATTGATACAAACTTAAAGTTGACTTTGTTATACTGTGTGTATATTTCTACTTTTGTTTGAGGTATTATGTTTATATAACTCATTTAAAATTGTAATGTATAATTAAGAAATAGATTAATAATTAGTCATCTATGATAATCATATTTGTAGCCATGTTAGTTAAGTCTTCTAGGTATACATAGATATATTTCAGATAGATAGGTAATCTTCAAATACTTCAAAGACCTACAGAATATGACATTTAAAATGTTTTAAAAATTTAGACGTTCTGGACAATGAGACACGTCTGCTCCTGGCAACACTGGATTTACTTCAGAGGAGGATGGATATCGAAGACACTCTATATGGAGTTTATCTTCACCTTGGCAAAAATAGCCATTTGGGCAAGAAAGTGTTCTTGCCTGGACTGCTTGATCGACTGGACATGCAGGACCCATAGGAAGGTGACCACTGAACTTTGCTTGACAAAATGGTCCTTCAGGTCCCTGCTTTGCAGAGGAAACTGCCAGACATTCTACAGGACACAGAAAAAAATGACTGAGAGACTCTAGGCCTGTGAGCTGAAAACAGATGCCCCAACTTTACAAGAGAACTTTGGATGACTGTCCAGGCTGTCAGCTGTCTCTGTCTACCCTGCAAGACTCCCGAAAGTTGCTTGCATCTTCTCCATTTCTCAGGTAGTATTATATCCTTCTGAGGTCTTTGATGTGGTTGAAGACTAGATAGTTGTAATTTCCCCAGTTATGATAAAAGATAAGTTAGATATAAAACCTTAAACTCACAAATATAAGATAGATAGGATATCTTCTTTAATATTGTAACTGTAATTCTTGCTCGATAATTGTTGTGTTATATGTAATTTTACTATGTTAAAGTTAAAACCTTCCTTTTTGAAAAAGAAAAAAAAAGGGGAAGTGCTGTGGATATCGCTATATGTCAATAAACACTGATTGGCCAATAGCCAGAAAGGAAGTATAGGTGGGACTAACAGAGAGGAAAATTGAGAAGGAAGGAAGGAAGGATAGAGAGACTGCCTGGAGCCGCCACCAGGACAAGCAAGATGTAAGGTACTGGTAAGCCACGAGCCACGTGGCAAAGTAGAGATTAATAGAAATGGGCTAAATATAAGAGTAAGAGCTAGACAATGATAGGCCTGAGCTAATGGCCAAGCAGTTTAAATAATGTAAGCGTCTGTGTGTTTATTTTATGAATGGGTGTGGTCAGGGAACCAGGGACTGGTGGGACTTGGGAGCTGGAGAGAAGCTCTCCTGCAACATTCCTCCCCTTCTCTTGCCCCTGCACCTCCCCCTTCCCACCTCTATTCACTCCTCAGAGAGGTAAGGCTTCCCTTGGGGAGTCAACAAAGTCTGGCATGGATCTTTGAGGAAGCATCAAGCCCTTCCTGCCTGTGTCAAGGCTGAGCAAAGTATCCCACCCTTGGGAATATGTTCCAAAAAGCCTTTTCATGTACCTGGGATAAGTCCTGGTCCCACTGCCAGGGGCTCCCAAAACAGATATTGCCATATAAATGTCACCCACATTCAGAGGGCCTAGTTTGGTCTCATACAGTTTCCCCAACTATCAGTCCAGAGTCTGTGAGCTCCCACCAGTGTGGGTCAGCTGTCTCTGTAGTTTTTCCTATCATGATCTTGACCTCACTTGCTCCTGTGATCTCACCTCCCTCTCTTCAACTGAAGTCTAAGTGCTCATTCCAGTGCTTGGTTGTGAATCACTGCATCAGTTTCCATCAGTTACTGGATGTAGGTTAGTGTAGTCATTAATCTGACTATAGGGGAAGGTAAGTTCATGTACTCTCTCCATTATTGCTAGGAGTCACTCTTAAATGGATATTAGACACAAAACAAAGGATAACCAGGCTACAATCCACAAACCCAGAGAAGCTAGGTAGAAAGGAGGACCCTAAGAGGGACACACATGGAGGTCCCATGAAGGGAAAAAAGTTAAGATCTCCTGGATAAACTTGGAGAGGTGTAGAAGGGAGGAGATGTGGGATGGGAACAGGAGGGACTGAGATGGTTGAGTGGAAGGAGGCACAGAGCGGGGGAGTAATGAAAGAGATATTTTGGTAGTGGAAACTATTAAGGGTTCAGGGAGAAACCTGGTGCTAGGGAAATACCCAGGAATCCACAAGGATGCTGGTTTCTTTTTAAACATGGCTAATTTCTTAGTTCCACCAGCCAGTATCAAGTATCCCAGCAACCAAGTTTTGCTTTAGTGATTCTGACATCTTGTTAATCGTAGCTGATTCTTCAACTATAGCTGACCAGAACCACAGCATCTTAATTCAAAATAAAAAATGGCCCTGATAGAGTCTTTAAACTTCCCTCTGAAACTTCAAAAGCCAGCCTCCATCCTCTGCCCTGTTCTCAATATTTTTATCTTCCAAGTTCCCACAAAACATACCACTGTAGCTAGAGTTTTCCTGCCTGGCCCACAGTCAGGATAAATCTCTTTCACCTGCCAGTCCCACAGCCGCTCAGACCCAACCAAGGAAACACAGAGACTTCTATTGCTTATAAACTGTATGGCCGTGGCAGGCTTCTTGCTAACTGTCCTTATATCTTAAGTTATCCATTTCCATAAATCTATACCTTGCCACATGGCTCGTAGCTTACCGGCATCTTTACATGCTGCTTGTCCTGGCGGTTGCTGGCTGGCAGGCTGGCAGGCAGTCTCCTTCTGCCTTCCTGCTCTTTTAATTCTCTCTGTTAGTCCCGCCTACTTCCTGCCTAGCCACTGGCCAATCAGTGCTTTATTAGCAACACATTTGCCATACAGAACATCCCACAGCATACCACAGAGCTCTTAACAGTCAGTGGCTCTTCTAGCCCCAAATTCCAAAATTCTACCACAATCCTCCAAAAACATAGCCATGTCTGTCATAGCAATACCCCACTATGCTGGTACCAATTTCTTAGTGTTTCTATTGCTGCAACAAACACCTGACCAAAAATCAAGTTGAGAAAGAAAGGGTTTAGTTGGCTTACAGCTCAACATTGCAGTTAATCATAAAAAGAAGTCAGGACAGAAACTCAAACAGGGCAGGATCCTGGAGGCATGAGCTGATTCAGAGGCCATAGAGGGGAGATGCTTACTGGATTGCTTTATACTTTTTATAAGAATTGCTTGGCCACAGAAGAAGCTGCTCATACTCTGCATGAAAACTTAAAGGATCAGATCATCCAAGTAAGTGGTGGGAACAACAAACAAGATTTTCCTGTGAAGCAGGATTTCTTGATCCACAGCATATGCTATTGAATAAAGGATTTTTTTTTTATTTTCTTGCACCAAGAGAACCAAGCAAACCAAAGAAAAGCACTAAGGACAGATTACCAAGCAATGATGTTTGACTTTCATGAGAACTTTTACTTCGGTGTCTAAATCCAGTCAAAATAAGTTTCTAAGAGTAACAAATACATTGTCAGAACTTAAAAATCTCAATCAACAAGCACCTATTGGATAAAATACTAAGGCAACTCCACGTAGTTAAAAGGGAGGTTTATTTTGTGGGGTAACTTACAAATGAAGGGATAGGTTACAGGGTCTGGGAAAGGTGTAGCACAGTCCAGCAGTGTTCACTGTAGAACTCTGCTGGGTCTACCTACAGTGTCCAGGGTCCAGGAATCAAGAGAGCCAGCCCATACGGATCCCGGGTCTTCAGGGGTCCTCTCTCGGCTCTGCCTTGTAGGCATGACAATTATCAAAGCCTCAATGGGGGTGGTACTTCCAGATCAAAGCTGGAACAGCTACCCACTACAAGCACCACCCTAAAAAAAATAAATTGTAGTAAAAAGAAAGGGTTCATTCGACTTTCAAAATGCACCAACATGATTTTTACAATCGGCCTCTTCTGCATTTTATGTTTTGTTTTCTTTCACTTTCCTCAACATAGTAGAAAACTATAGTATTGTTTTCTCAAATACCTTTCTTCCCCTCCTCCATCTTACATTTTGTTTTCTGCAATATATGGATTATGTAACAATACAGCTTTTGCAAGATTCCAAGCCCCTCAATCTTGGACTTTTTAACCTTTAGAACTATGGGAGAACAAATATTATTATTTTTATCATTAAAAGTTACCCAATTTGTTGCATTCTGATATAGAAACACACAAAGGATTTATACACTTGGTTTTGTAAAAGGGCTTTATTCAATGAAGAATGATCAGATTACTTGGGCTGCCTTGTGTAGCTAAATCAAGGTTAGGAAATGCTGGTTTTGGATCACTCTATTACATTTTCTAAATTATTAGACCAAATTTCCAAAAACACAGTGGTTTAAAGTAATAATGACTGATTATCTTACAGTTAGAGAAGAAAGAAATATAAAATGGATTACCTGGGCAAAGACCAAGGGATTGAAGATTTAGCTCCATGGCTAGATTCCTGGCAAATAAAAGGCCCTGGGTTAAGTCTTCAGCACTTAGAGAAAGAAATTTTCAGAAAAATTGTATATACAATAGAGGCTCTAAGAGACAGCATACTCCTCTATTTTGGAATCTAGAATTTCCCATATTCTTTGACACATTGTCCTACATCTTTCCCATCTGTGTTTCTGTTGCTCCATCACCTTCTGTGTTTTACCCGCTTGCATCATTCCTGTAGGGACTTCGTTGGAATCTTAATTTAATCACATCCGAAAACTTGTGCACAGCAACATAGTTACAGGTTCAGAGATTAGTGTGAGAAAACATTTGAGGAGAAGAGTTGAAAAAAATTCTATTTATGCAGAGTTAAATAGCCCAAGAGGTCAGAGCAATATCTCAGAGCTAAAAACCTTACCCTTCACTGCCAATGCTGTCCTCCTCAGCCCGAGAACTACTTCCTATGTGTCTGTCTTCTTATAGACTATCTGTTCTGCCTTCTCATTGGTTGTAAACCCAACTATATGACCTCCTCGACACTGCCCGTCTATACAGACCTCCAGATCTTCTATGGTTGGTATTGAGATTAAAGGGGTGTGTGTCCTTGAACACACAGAGATCTGCC
The DNA here is from genome assembly GCA_902168425.1 of Peromyscus attwateri. Taxonomy (NCBI): domain Eukaryota; kingdom Metazoa; phylum Chordata; class Mammalia; order Rodentia; family Cricetidae; genus Peromyscus; species Peromyscus attwateri. The sequence goes on from CABHPP010108734.1 coordinate 27,043, forward strand.
TGTCATGTGATCAGGATTAAGGATGTGTGCTACCACTGTCAGACTTCTGCTATGGCTTGCTATTAGCTCTGATCCCCAGGCAACTTTATTTATTAACATACAAATAAAATCACATTTTAGTACAAATAAAATATCACCATATATTTATAATAATTCCTTTCTTTGGGATAAAATTTTTATAAGTGCTTTGTCAGTCTAAAGTCTTTAACTACTTATCATCTTTCTACTTTGCATAGACATTTTGTTGTCTTTTTCCTTTGTATTTAATAGAGAAAAAGCATAGATTAAATGAGATAATGCTAGTTTATTCATATTAGAAAGAGCTCTATTATATTTTATCAATCTTAATTTACATTTATGGTGACTTGTCTGTGCAGTTTTTGGCTACTGTATATTTTATTACCTTCTATGCCAGTACTATAGACTAAATTACCCCTACTATGGCTTTGAGCACTTTGAAATCACAAAATTTTATCAAATAAAATAACCAAATGAAGTGTCCCTCATCTATTATGTATCATACTAAATCAAAGGGGACCTTGACATTACTAACTGGTTTTATTTTTGAGGATTTAGAATGAGCTCTATAGGATATACTTCAATATATTTTGTTTTCCTGTTACTTTATAATGTTTCCCTCTACACCTGGCCTATATTAGTCATGCTTTGTGTTACTGAAATCACAGATATCAGGCTTGTCCCTAGACATCTTTCATCATTATGCATTTGAATTTTGATCATATGCTTTCATCTTTATTTAGCAGAATAATATTTCTTATTTCTAAATCTATTATCCTACTTATTTGTTGATTTATGGCACCAATTTTTATAAGCATGCATAAAAGTCTTTATGTCCTAAAAAACAAAACAAAGCAAAACAAAACAAAAACATTTTAGGATAGACAGAATGATAGGAGCTAAAGTAAAAAACCAAGGTTTGCTATTAACTATTTCTAACTTTGTAAATGCTGACTTTTAGTACAGTGTTAGTACTTTGAAATATCCATGTTTTTATAGTCACTGCTTTCCACATTTGAAAATTTTTTATTTCTTTGTCTGTTATGGGAATTGAGAATAATCAAAACACATGGAATGGGTGTATGAACTTTTCAAAGAATTAATTAAAATAATCTATAATTTAAAAAATTACTAACTTCTCAAGTGTCAACTCCAGTTATCACAATGATATCAACAGATTTTAATTAAATATTCATGAGTAAGTTCTTTTTTATTATTAATTTTTTAAATTCATTTTACATACCAACCACAGTTTTTCCTCCCTCCTTTCCTTCTGTTCCCTCCCACTACCTTCTTTATAAACCAGTCCACTACTTAGAAAGGGTAAGGCCTCTCATTGGAGTCAACAATGCTTGGCATATCAAGCTGAGGAAGAACTAAGATCTTCCTGGTCAAGGCTGAGCGAGGTATCCCACCACAGGGAATAGGTTACAAAAAGCAAGCTCATTTACCAGGGACAGGTCCTGGTCCCACTGCTAGGGGTCCCACAAACAGACCAAGCTATACTACTGTCACCCACATACAGAGGACCTAGGTTGGTCCCATGCAGGCTTACTAGCTGTTGGTCTAGAGCCTGTAAGATCCTGTAAGGTCAGGTCAGCTGTCTCTGTGGGTTTCCCTGTCATGATCCTGACTCCTCTGGTTCTTACAATCCTTCCTCCCTCTCTTCAACCGGACTCCTGGGGCTCAGCCCAACCTTGGCTGTAGATCTCTGCATCTGTTTCTGTGATTATAATTAGGGTACTCACCACTCTGATTACAGGAGAAGGCCAGCTCAGGCACTCTCCCCACTTTTACTATAAGTCTTAGCTAGGGTAATCCTTGTGGGTTGCTGGGATTTTGCTTGGCACCAGTTTTCTCCTTAACCTCATACTGGCTGCCTCTATCAAGATATCTCTTTCATTACTCTCCTTCTCTATCCCTCCCTCAACTCAACCTACCAATCCCATCCCCCGTGTTCCCATCCTCTATCCCCTCCCTTTTCCCCTCTCCCCCCACCCTCAGTTTACCCAGGAGATCTCATCTATTTCCTCTTCCCAGGGTGATCCATGTGTCCCTCTTAGGGTCCTCTTTGTTTCCTAGTTTCTCTAGGGCTGTGGATTGTAGTCTGGTTATCCTTTGTTTTACATCTACTATCCACCTATGAGTGAGTATACCCCTCAACAAAAGAATGGATGAAGAAAATGTAGTACATTCACACAATGGAGTAATACTCAGCGGTACAAATAAATGACATCATGAAATTTGCAGGCAAATGGATGGAACAGGAAAAAATCATCCTGAGTGAGGTAATTCAGACCCAGAAAGACAAACATGGTATGTACTCACTCATAAGTAAATATGAGTAAGTTTATATATATATATATATAGATATAGATATAGATATAGATATAGATATAGATATAGATATATATTGCTAACAGATTCTGGGAGAAAATACCTTCTGTTATGCAAGAATTTATGTAGATCACCTTAAATTATTTACACATTCATAGCAGAAAGGGTTTAATCATTACCTAATTTTGATCATTCTGACTGATCAACCAAAGGAAACATTTTTGTTTTTTCAGCCAATAGGCCAATATCTGGTCCAGAATCAAATACCTATGCATTAGATACTTTTAGGTTGCTGATACCAAACAACTAAGAGAAGCAATTTAAGGAAGGAGATGTTTGATTTGACCTAATTACACACAGTAAATACTTCAACCTGGCAAGGAATCCCCGGTGATGGAAGTGTGTGGCAGTTATAGTAACAGGAATGTAAAGTATTGTCACATGCAATTGCAAACAAATGCAGAAAGTTATCAGTCTAGGGGTAATGCCAGGATGACTATGTGTCTAAAACAAGCCACCTATGCCAGCCCGGCTTCATCTCCTAAAGTTTTCATAACTGCCAAAGGCTATGTCATAAGCTGATGATCAAGTGTTCAAACACACAAGATTTTAAGGTACGTTTCTCTTTCAAATAATAACTTGTATTATGTGGTGGTATTGTATTCCCCAAAATATTGTATACCCTAATAAACTTATCTGGGATCAGAGAACAGAAAAGCCACTAGATACTTAGGCTAGAAAATGTTGGCACTCACACCTCTAATCCTAGCATTCCAGAGGCAGAAATCCATGTGGGATCTCTGTGAGTTCAAGGCCACATTGGAAACAGCCAGGCTTTGTGACACACACCTTTAATCCCAGGGAGTGAGCCTTTAATCCCAGGGAGTGATGGTAGAAGGCAGAAAGATATATAAGGCATGAGGACCAGGCACTAGGAGCATTTGGCCTGGTTAAACATTTGGCTGGTTAAGCTTTCAGGCTTCTAGCAGCAGTTCAGCTGAGACCCATTCTTGATGAGGACTCAGAGGCTTCCAGCCTGAGGAAACAAGATCAGCTGAGGAACTGGCGAGGTGAGGAAGCCGTGGCTTGTTCTTTCTCTCTGATCTTCCAGTGTTCACCCCAATACCTGGCTTCAGGTTTGATTTTATTAATAATAACTTTTAAGATTCATGCTACAGTATTAAGTGTGCCAGGAGTCTTCTCTTTAATAGACAAATTCTCAGTGATCTTCTGGTAAAACTCTGCTTCTTATAAACACAAGAATTAGAAGCAAACATTGTTGTGGGCCTAATGATCTTCCTGGAAAAAGTTGTTGATAGTGGTGTAGAGACTTGATCTCATCTGTTCAGAAGGGTGTGGCATTATATTCAAAACTAATCAGATAGTTGTCCTAAATGAGTCATTTATTACCATGTATCTTGCCAAGACACATCATGCTCCTTCTCATCTTGTAATATGTAGTGCATCTGTTTCTAATGAAAGAAAAAAATTAAAAAAGTATCCCAATGTTTGAATTCCTGATTTAGTTCAGAATAGTTCTAAGGATGATACTCAGTGCTCCATGAATATTTTGGATTATTGAGAGTTTGTTGCATGAATTTTCAGAGAGGTTTCTATAAGGACTTTGTTCTCAGTGTGTCAGATGACTTGTCTTAAAGTGGAAGTATGGTAGCCAGTACATAGTATCGGAAATCAACTCAATGTGATTATAAATGTGTGAAAAATCTCACAATGAACAAACAACACACATCCCATTATAAACTTGCAACATAGGCTAATTTGTAACATAAATGACACTTTTGTTATTGATACTAAGGCAATAAATAGCTAATACGGTCTTTTCCTTACTCCCAACTGTATTACAGCTACAGCTGTCTGAATTGCTTTTGCCATTTCACTGTCAGCCTATTGAACTATTGAATACACTGCATGATAGGAACAGCTGGACAACTGCTGGACTGTTGTGTATAATTATGCTAGCAGATGGCTCTGACATGACAATTAGTCTTGAAATATGCAACATGCTGAGGAAATAAATTTTATCCAATATTCTCTTGTAGTTTCACAAAAAGAAAAATAAGGAACAACTCAGACAGATAAATATGGGTTGAGGTAAAATAACAAAATATTCTGGTAATGCAATTATATTTTAATTTTTTTCTTGCTAATGATATCAACATTATTACAACAGATCTAGCAAATTACCATCTTTTACACCTCCAAGGTAGATTACCATGAAAATGATTTTCTGAAAAAATATATTTTCATATAAATAAACGCTTCAATTTGAATTTATCAAGTAGATTAGCTTTTAGGAACAAAAAATAACAATAAAGACTTTCTGAAAAAGTCATGAAAACCGACTACTGTAAAATAATTCATTGCTTTACGTTATAACTGGACAATGATGTCTGCATTATATACCAGAGGCTAACAAATAAAAAGCCAGAAGTGGGTTACTTATATGTGTGGGCTGCTGGACAGTGAGGTCCCATAGACCCCAAAACATTATAGGCTTTTGTAACTTTCCATCCTCCAGAAATTGATGACAAGATTTTATTGATGAAGAAAGCATGCACTTATGTCATAGAACAAGGAAACATCAAACTATTACTGACCTGGGAGCTTCATCTCTAAGGAATAACTTTCATAATGCTGAAAGGTGCTATGTATACTATGAGAGGAGAAAAATAATTAATCAGCTATGAACCCTGAGTACTACAATAATGAATCATCTGACAAGACAGGGCAACAACTGCTACAATAGTGGCACAAAAATGATGAGAGGAACCAACCACTTTCTGTAATCTGCCATTTAATATTATTGGGGCAATTCCTACCCTCAGCATATGACTGACCCTGAAACTGTTGCTTTAGGGAAAATTATTAAAGCAGTTAAATTTCAAAGCCATTGACCCTTTGTTCTATATTAAGCAGCATGATGAATTATATTGAAGATAAACATGTGATTTCATTTTTACTTGCAGAAATAAAAATTGCTTTCTTTGTCTACATATTGTTCCTGGATCTATGAACTGAGAACTTTTGGGGATGGTGCCTAATTCAAATATTATGTTGTTGAGTGAAGGGATGATCTATCTATGATGTAACCTGTTACTGGTTCTGAGGTCAGAAAATTCAGACACTCAATCTTCTTCATTTGTTCTGTAGAAAATGGTGTGATGCTATGCTGCTGTGTTTTTCCTCCAGGTCTGGTGTCTCAAACCAATACATCTTCTCAAAACCTTTTCATAGTTCTTTGACTGTCTCTTGTATTATATGTAGGGATAAGAGTTGTATGTATTAGAGAGAAAGTAAAAGAGCTCTATATCATCTTAGCCAGACTTGAACATGATGTGTTAGTCGATTTTCATTTAATTTCTACTGTTAAAATTGTATGTTTATTATTATTAATTATTATTCTTCATTTGTACCTCTCTGTGAGTTGTTTGAACATTATGAGTTAGGCATCATTTCTGTGCACTCGTTGGTCTAAAAGTACTATATCATGCTGTTTTATGATAAGATTATTTCTTTGAATAGTCCACTGAAGATTTTACTGGCAGAAATTGTGTCTATTTTCCTTTTTAAGTTAAACCAACTTCTACACTAGTTCAGTGCTATCTTATATATTCATTATATTCACTAAATATTTTGTCAGTGAAACAATGTAATTAACAACAACAAAAAATCCCATTATGTATAAAATCCCAAAAAACCCCGGCCAGTGGGGTTTCAGCGGAGGGGGGGCACCCACCCACCTGCGGGAGAGAATGAAAGGGACGGGAGACACGAAGGAAGACAGTAAGACAGGGTTCTTCTGATCAAGCTGCAAATCTTATTCTCCTCGGCAAGGCTTATATAGCATGGGAGGGGGAGGGGGCAGGAAGGAGGAAAGGGGTACAGGACGTTCAGGAAGTGCAGTTGAGGGGGGACGTGTAGCTGAGGGGGGATGTGCAGGTCCTGAAGCTACAGGATGTTGTGCTAGGTGATAAGGCCACTGGTCAGGGCCCATTGCTCTGTTGCTATGCTACCTGACCGTGGAATGTTTTTTTTATCTTTGAGGGCATCTGGTTTAGGGCCTGTGGCTTGTTCTCTGGCCTAGCTAGTACTTTTCCATGGTTCATGTTTGGTCCCTGACATCTCCCCCTTCTATATGTATAGCAAAACAAAGAAAGGAGGCCCAAATGTTTTTGCCATGATGGGGGAGGGGTGACAGAGGCTCTATCCCTGATAAGTTTCATTGTTAACGGTCGGTCCATGTAGGCATCCCCACAAGTCCCAAAAGAAGCTGGAACAATGCAGTTTTTTACAGGGGGCAGGTTTGAATCCGGCACGAAAGAGTATAGGGTCTGCATAACCACTGTGCAATAGAGCATGTCATTGAAGGCACCCAGGATAGTGGAGCACTTTAGTCTCCCTGCCTTCTGCAGTCCCGGCTGCACCCTCAATCCCCTATGCAGTGGGCTCCAGGTCCTAGGCACAAGTGCATCCTCCCCTGGGCAGAGGGGCCTATACTGATATGGAGTCTTTATCTGGTTCATCGAGACCACGCTCATGGAAGTCAAGGCAATGGTAATGAACCTGAATTTGTTTTGCCTGAAGTTCGGACAGCTGACCACACACAAATCGAGTTAGTTGAGACAAGGCCCAAGGGCCGAATGTGAAGACGAGAATGAGGCCAACCAAGGGTCCCAGAAGGGACGGCAGGAGGGTGGTTAACCAGGGAGATGCAGAGAACCAATTTTGGAACCAGCCTAGCTCTTGATCTCCTTTTTTTTTTGTGTTTTCTAAACCTTCGTGGACCTTGGCCATGCTATCCCTTGCTACTCCTGTGTGATCAGTATAGAAGCAACACTCTTCCTTAAGAGCGGCACAGAGGCCTCCTTGCTGTAAATGAGGAGGTCAAGCCCTTGGTGGTTTTGGAGGACCACCTCTGAAAGGGAGGTGAGGGAGGATTCAAGGGTGGAAATGCCTCACTCAAGCTGCACTATATCTTCATTTATGGAAATTCTAAGCTCTGAATAATGTTGATTAGATAAAACCAGGGAAGCTATGCCTGTACTGGCCCCTGCAGCCCTGACCCCCAGGAGGACAGCCAGAGTGACCATAGTCACGGGTTCCCTTTTTGAGCGATGGGGGGGCGTGAGGGCAGCTGTCTCTGCCAGAGTCATCTCTTCCCATCTTCCCGAGAAATGATCTGGGGAATAATAGGTTAGCCTAGGGATAAGTTGAACCAATGTACAGAATAAGGGGGCAGAGGGATTATTTAAATGAAGAGAAATGCATGATGTTAGGCCATCAGTACAGGCCCACCAATTATCATTGGCAGGGAGAAGATATCCAGACTGAAGGGAGGTATTTAGGTTATCTGTGATATTACAAAGGGGTTGATAAACAGGGGGAATGGTAGTGCCTTGGGTGACAAGGCAGCGGCCTGAGCCCATAACTTGGGAGAGTGCAAGCTGAGATGTGGGTGGCTGTTGCCAGCGACAATCATGTGGGTCAGTGGTTAGGGAGAAATCTAAATCAACAGCCACTCCTTCATAAAATGGGGGAGGGCAGAATGATAGCAAAGCCAGCAGGAGTCAACCAAATCAGGCTTGGAGGTATTAAGTACCTGGTAGGTTTTTGTGATAAGGGTGGTAATTATATCTTTGGTAGTTGGTGGGTGAGGTGGGAACATGGGAGAAAATCCCATGGATATCTGAGATATATTGGTTGTAGGAAAATCATTGTTGCCGAGAAGAGAGTTGGGACCGAGGGCAACAGGGTTAGGGGAATTGACAGGCTGTTTTAAAAGCTTGATGATAATGGTGACGCCTGTATCTCTTCCCTTCTGAAATAGGTGAAGGCCCCAAGTGAGGCCCACCTCCCAGGCTGAATGAGCCCTCCTGGCCTCAGTGAAGGCAACATTTAGGTGTGGCACCAGGAAGAACAATCAGGGGTGCCATGATAAGTATTAATATGCCCAATGGAATAATTACTGGTAACAGTAATAAAATCCCAAGAGAAGAGGGGTGCCAATAGGCATTGCTCGTAGTTTCACATCCCCAGGACTTGCAAAAAAGATCTCCGGTTCCCCCACATTTGTGGAGAAGATTGCAAGGCCAATGATGACCAGGGCAGACATAAAAATGGAGGGTGGTGAGTTTTTTTCTCTGGGCCTGATTTGCACACCCGGGGTGTCGAGGCCTGGAGTCGTGATAAGAATCAAAAAGCTCGGGAGCCCTTCCAGTAGGAGGTTGATCATCAACATGCCAACTGACTCGATGTCAGGGGAGGGGGAGGTGCTTTGGATCCTGAGGATATCATTAACAAGGTACCAATAGGAAAAGGTTACAACAGGGACTTTGTCTGGGCCAAAGACGCCGTAGTAGTCAGTAAGGCAGTCGCCTACCCTTCTCCAGTGTTTTTTTTTTATCAATCGTCCCTTCTTGGGGAAACCAGGGACAACAGTCCTCTAAGTGACTAAAGAATTTGTTGAGGTCTTTTTTATGAAACCTTATCCCTCATGTCTTGAGGGCCTCTTTAATGCCCTTAACGAAAAGATCATGGGAAGAACTTCCCTGTTCCATGGTTAAGTCTGAAGTTTAGACTGACCTCGTCCTTCTCGCTCTCCTCCGGATCATCAAGAAAGGGCATCGGGTCAGGCGGTCTCAATGGACAATCAGCAAAAATATCTCCACCAGATGTCTGGACTTTCCTGGAGAAGGACGTTCAGCTCCCAACGAGGCAAGGGTCAAGCCCCTAAGTTGGGCGCCAGTTGCTCCAGTCAGTGGGGTCTCAACAGGGGCGACCCACCTACAGGAGAGAATGAAAGGGATGGGAGACATGAAGGAAGATAGCAAGACAGGGTTCTGATCAAACTGCAAATCTTATTCTCCTCGGCAAGGCTTATATAGCATGGGAGGGGGAGGGGGCAGGAAGGAGGAAAGGGGTATAGGACGTTCAGGAAGTGCAGTTGAGGGGGGACGTGTAGCTGAGGGGGGTGTGCAGGTCCTGAAGCTACAGGATGTTGTGCTAGGTGATAAGGTCACTGGTCAGGGCCCATTGTTCTGTTGCTATGCTACCTGACCACGGAATGTTCTTTATCTTTGAGGGCATCTGGTTTAGGGCCTGTGGCTTGTTCTCTGGCCTAGCTAGTACTTTTCTATGGTTCATGTTTGGTCCCTGACAATTATGCATTCATATTTTAATCACTACAATATATAAATCATGTATATATATATATATATATATATATATATATATATATATATATATATATACTGAAGTTAGGTGGTAGAAGTTATTTTGCCACAATTTGTTACATCAAAATTGAGAGCAGAGTGAATAGGAAAAATTAATTCAAATTTTTATACTATTCAAACTTTGTACTGTACTTCTGTGAAACAACAACTGGAACAACACACATGATGTATAAAATTAGTACACTATAATAATTGTCTGAAAAAATAAGGGATAAGGTAAGTCATGGAGGACAGGGGAACGCACATGAATGTTTCAGGTACTCCCAATACATGCTACCATACTGATAACTTAAGCTCCTTAAACTCTGTTCTCTTGTAGTGCTATGGAAATTTTATTATGAATGTATTGTTATTTAAATAACTAATCATGTTGATCCACTTTATATCTGTCCCTCTATACTCTTGAAGGCATGGGGTCAGGACTGAAAGTTTTCACCTATTAGTTACATTGTTGGTCCTCTTGACAGTAAACTCCATACTGAATTGCTCCAGAAACCCACAAAAACTGTCCTATAATTAGCATATAAAACATTCTTTAAAAGACAAGATTCTAAGCCTTTTAAGATCATACGTTGAAGTATGATGATCAAATACTTAAATTATTTCATTTCACATCTATGTTTATGTTTATTTTTCCTTTGCTTTCCTTAGTTTGTGGTGCCTATGCATACTAGGGCCTCATGCATACTAGTTCCATATATACCACTGAGCTATCCCTATAGTCCTCATAACATCACATAGGTTCTTATATGTTAACAATATATAATAAATATATTATTTTGCAAATTAAAGAAAAAGGTAAGGCTTGCACCTTTCCTCATTCTATGTCCACTGTAACAAAGCAATAAAGATAATACAATAAAAAATAAGATGCACAGCAATTTGATAAGTACATGTTTAGTATCATGATGATCAAAACATACTGGTTTTTCCCTTTATATACAGTGAAAGTCACTAGTAAATAGGTTAACAATGCAAATGAGATGCTCAGCTTACTTACTCAAGTGCATTTTCATAAATTATTTAAATGTAATGTTATGTTTAATCTTTGTTGCCAATTTGACTGAATTTAGAACGCCTTAAAAGGCATACCTTGGGTATGTCAGTAAGGGTATTTCCAGAAAGAATTATAGACAGAAGATAGGGGCAGAATGTGAGTGGCACTATCAGACAAGCTAGAGTGTCAGACTGAAAGGAAATGGATGAGGGAGAAAGCCAGATGAATGTTTGCATTTGCTTTTATTTGATGACTGATCTATTAGAAGTTGAGTAAGTTGTAGCTGGCATAGCTGGTAGCAGTTACTGGGTCCCTGGTTTCCTTGCCAGGATGGGCTGTGTCCCAGAATTATGTGACAGAATAAATCCTTCCTCCTTTAACTTGTTTCTAATCAGATATTTGTCACATTGATTAGAAAGAAATTATGTATTTCTTATATAATATACGAGAGAGAGAGAGGGAGAAAGAGAGAGAGAGAGACAGACAGAGAGAGAGAGAGAGAGAGAGAGAGAGAGAGAGAGAGAGAGAGAGAGAGAGAGACTCATTTTAAGTCACTGGAAAGGATACCATGAGCAAATAGCAAATGAAAACATATCTACCTGAGAAAATAATTCTATTTTAAAAAGTCTGTAAATAGGGAAAGTATACTATATGTAAACCACAACAACTCATTTTCTATTCCTTTACTGCTGTTGAATGAGGCAATAATTACGTTGTAAATGTCTACAGCAAAGAATCCTTGTTATCACTCCTCCCAATTGCCAACTGAAGGTGTTCTTCCCCCAAAAAACATAAACAGCATTTTCATCCTGTCCTTAATGCTTGTTACATAGATTAGATACCAAATGAATTTAGCAAAAGATGGTGGTTAGCCTTCTCTACCAATAGAACACAGGTTCTAACTGGGATAAGATCCACTGATAGGGTAGAGCTTAGCAAGCCACAGCTCTGGCTTTGCTAGTGAAGTACTGACTTTATAGTAGGACTAAACTGAGAATTTCAAGCTTATGATTCTTATGATTCTTCAATCAACTGAACACTTTATCCCTATAGCTGAGAGATGGAGCAGGTTGACATTTTCCCTATTCCCAGCTCTGCAAGCCTGGCTTAGAGATTTTGCCTGAGGTGAAAGCAGGCTGTATATCAGTTGATTCCTAATCCCTTCTCTGAGGATCTGACCTCATTTGCAACACAGTTTAGTGAAATTTAAACCTAAATGTGCTCCCCCTGAAGAATAGTGGAGGTGTGGTAAAAGCAATTTGATGGAGATTCATGGACCTAATGACTCTAAATCAAAGACTGGAGGCCTGCTAATTTTCAGTGCAACAGGAAAATAAGATAAGCAGGGTAAGCCCTCCTGGTGAGAGAACAATAGCAGCTCAGAAAATACCATGTAAGTCGAGTTTAGATTGGAACACTTCATATTAGAATTTATATCTCTGAAAAACAGTAAAGTAAGTAGCCAGCATTTGATGAAGAAATGTAGTCAGGGGAGACTTAGAAAAAAGCCTAATCAGTACTACTGTCCTTGTCAATATCATAAAGGTGAGTGTGAATATTCATGAATCTCTATGTTCCTGAGAGAAACACCAAGAATTTAACAGTCGGCCTAGGATGTGTTAGAAGAATTATGGTATGTATAAGTATCATTCTAAGCTCCAATAAATAAAGACTTTTTTTTTTAATGACAATCCACAAAGTATAATTGGCCACTTGACCTCTAACTGTAATATATATTCTGGGATACACACACACACACACACACACACACACACACACACACACATATATATATATATATATATATATATATATATATATATATATATATAAAATTACAGCATGGCAGACCTGCATACTCTTGGCCCCTGTTTTTAGTAACCTGATAAATATTATTTTAGTAAAATATCACAATTGATTATATTATGAAAAGTTACACACATATACCAGAAAAGCAGCAGGCAGCAGAAAATACATTTTAACAATCAAATTTCTCATATGATTTGAAAGTAGCTGCTATAAATATATTCACAGACTTAAATGAAAGAATGAATAAAGTAAAAGGAAGTGTAAGAACAATGTTGAATCAATTACAAAAATCAATAAGTTATCAAAAAGGGGCCAGGTTTCAATTCTGGAGTTAAATTATGTAATAAATATTCACTCAATGGAAAAGATAGCTATGAAGGAATACTGTGTTATAGAGACTTGTTGGGGGGGTACGGTAAAGTACCAGATAGAAACCTATCTATACCAATAACATTGAGAATAAATGAAATAATTAACTCAATCCAAAGGGAAACATTCCAACACCAATAAAAATAACATATGTTTTGTCTTGCCTAGAAGATACACATTTTATGTAAAAAAATACAAATACATTGTAAGATGACAGAAAATATGTTGTACCAAATACAATAATACCATTTGAAATACAAAATCTTACTAAAAATAGACTGAGCACTTTATAACAATAAAGATTAATATAACAATAAAGTAAAAATCATCATACGCATATAAGTGATGACAATATAGCTTTAAAATACATAAAACAAGTACTGAGAAAAATGGGAGAAGCAACAGACAATTTAATAGTACAGTTTGAAAACTCTACTACTTTCAGTAATGGATATAATAACAGGGAAAAAAGATTCATAAGTAAGTAAAAAACTTAAACAGGATAAAGGTTCAAGTAGATTCAAAAGACAGTTAAGCAACACAGCATCATTAAAAATATAATACACATTATTTCAATGCAAATATGGCAGAGTCTCCATTATATGAAACATATTAGATGCTATAATAACCCTTATGTAGTAGTACTTTCTACCAGCCCACAAATAATGACATACAGACATATTATTAGTTATAAAAGCTTAGCTTTAGCTTAGGCTTGTTCCTAACTAGTTCTCATAACTTAGATAACCCATATTTTTTAATCTACGTTCTTCCATGAGGCTCATTAATTTATCTCCATACTGCTCATCCTACTTCATCCACATCTGGCTGGGAACTCTACCTTTGTTCTTCTCAGTACTCTTTCTCTGCTTGAAAGTCCCTCCCATACTCTCCTGCATAGCTATTGGCCATTCAGCTTTTTATTACAGCAATTACAGCAATACATCTTCACAGAGTTTACAAATTTGCATAACACCCTTACTAAATTAAAAAGATATAAATAATCAAATCTAATCACATAAGAACATAAAATTAAATGCCATTTGTGGAATTTTTGGAAAACTCACAAATACATGGAAATTCTGTCACACATTGCCAAATAATACGTAAAAGGGGAATTCAAATAGTTAACACAAAATATTTATGTCTAAGGATATGTTGCTTTGGAAACAAGGTTCTGCTTTTGTTTACACAGAAGATAAGAACCTGTGGATTGCTTCCAGGCTAATATGGTTTGACCAGCCAAGACCCCCTAAAAGGTCTCCAATGACACCATGGCCCAGATGACCCAAGATCCAGAATGGCTTCAAGGCAATTTTTCAGTCTCATAGACTATTCTCATCAGAACTTAACTATAATTCCTAATTTTCTCAGGATCCCCATAAGACTACCAGTACCCCCTATCAGCAGGAAGTAGCCTAGAAAACTATGCCCACATTCCCAAAAACTGAACTATGGATGTTTGTCTTTCTTTGGGTTGTTGGTTATAAATTGTTATTAGTGATAGTCAATATCTTTCTAAAGAAAAAAGTGGGCTAGGATATAGATATGATCGAAAGAAAGGGTAGATTATTGAATCTACTTTTAAAGAGTAAAAACTTGTTTAAAATGTTTTACATTGCTTTGGATTTTAGTTTATTGATACAAATCTAAAGTTAATTTTGTTATAATGTATGTATATTTTTACTCTTGTTTAAGGTATTGTGTTTGTGCAGCTCATTTGAAATTGTAATGTATAATTAAGAAATACAGATTAATTATTAGTCATCCATGATAATCAAACTTATATTAGTTAAGTTTTCTAGGTATACATAGATATATTTCAGATAGATAGGTAATCATTAAACACTTCAAAGACCTACAGAATATGGCATTAAAATGTTTTAAAAACTTAAGACTTTTTGGACATTAAGGCACATCTGCTCCTGGCAGCACCAATTTACTTCAAAGAGGAAGATGGGCATTGAAGACACTCCATATGGAGTTTATCTTCTTCTTGGCAAAAATAGCCATTTTGGCAAGAAACTATTCTTGCCTGGACTGCTTGGCAAAATGTCATATTGACTGGACTTGCAGGACCCATTGGAATGTAACCACTGAACTTTGCAAGACAAGATATTCCTTCAGGTTTCTTCTTCACAGAAGAAACTGCCAGACATTCTACAGGACACAGGAAGAAGCAACTGAGAGACTCTAGGCTTGTGGGCTGAAAATGTATGCAACAATGTTGCAGAAGAACTTTGGGTAACTATCCAGGTAGTCAGCTGTCTCTGTCATTCTACATTTTTCGAAGTTGCTTACAATGCTCTTCCTATTTACTTAGGCAATATTATATCCTTCTGAGGTCTTTGGTATAGTTGAAGACTAGATAGTTATAATTATAATTTTCCTTGGTTATGATAAAAGATAAATTAGATATGAAACTTTAGATCCACAAATACAGAATAAATAGAAAATTTTCTTTAATTTTGCCAAATATAAATAGGCTAGATATTATAACTGTAATTCTTGCTTGATAACTGTTTTGGTATATGTAATTTTACTATGTTAAAGTTAAAACCTTCCTTTTTGATTAGACAGAAAATCAGAAATGATGGAGATGTCATTCTGTATGCTGTGGATATGTGTGTTACTCTGATTGTTTGATAAATAAAATGCTGATTGGCCAGTAGCCAGGTAGGAAGTACAGGTGGGATACGCAGACAATGAGAATTCTGGGAAGAGAAATGTTGAGTCAGGAGTTGCCAGCCAGGCACAAAGGAAGCAAGATGTGAAGGCAGAACTGAAAGAAGGTACCAAGCCACATGGCTAAACATAGATAAGAATTATGGGTTAATTTAAGTGTAAGGACTAATCAGTAATAAGCCTGAGCAAATGGCCAAGCAGTTATAATTAAAAAAAGAATAGAGGCTCAAATTAATGGAATAGAAAATGAGAAGGCTAACATTATTACACCAATAAAAATAATTGTGAAGAAACACAATGAAAAATTTACCTTACCTAGAGAGGTATCACTAGTCTTTGATCTTTAGGCACATTTAATATCATTATGTACAGGTAAGAGTATCTTAGTTTATCCAGAGACTTTTGTCACCACACAGTCCAGCATTATGCTTTACAATGTGAATTGTAATTTCAAAAGTTCTAGAATAATCATATTATGCTAAAACAACAAAAGGGGTTAGAACCTAAGAATATGATAAGTGCGCATCATGTGACCAACCTCTAATAAGAACTGAAAACCAAATATTAGTATGAGTTTCCTATTTGAAAATAAAGTATTTGCTGTCACAAATTTGTTCAGAATGAATTAACTTCAATACTCTGCAACAGTCGTTCTCAACTTTCCTAATGTTGTGACCCTTTAATACAGTTATTCTTGTTGTGGTGACCCCCCTCCATAAAATTATTTTTGTTGCTACTTCATAACTATTATTTTGCTACTGTTATAAATAGTAATATAAACATCTGATACGCTGGATTTCTGAACATATGACCCCTGAGAAAGAGCCATTTGTTCCCCCAAGGGTGTCAAGAACCATGGGTTGAGAACTGTACCTCTAAAGGGATATGATGGCCAAAAATTGTGAGTCCAGAAATCTCCTGAACCCTGTAAAACAGTGCCCTAGCTTATCTACTTTTAAATTTTATTATTTCACTGCAATAAATTCACAGTATAACACTTCACTAAATTCCCTACATCATCCTAGTGAATTGTCAAACCTAAGGATGCTTGAGAAAAAAATAAAACACGTTTTCTTTGTCTTTATCTTTGTTTATCTTCTTGACCTTCTTAATGTACAATTTTCCTAAATTTCTGTATAGCCATGAAGAAAATACTCAGTACCCACATAGCTTTTGGATTGATCTGACTTGGGCAAGAGGGAATGAAGAATGGACAGGCACACAGAGAGGAAAGCTGGGATTGGGTGGACAATGTTATTTACGATAGTGATGCATCAACAGCTCCAATACTCTGCACATTTATTATATACAGCTGAACAAGGAAGGAAGTGTTGAGTCTTTGAAGGTGAACAGTCTCAGGATGCAGTTATCTAGAAGAAGGAAGCTGTGGTTAGTACTTTGTGCAACCTCTATCAATATCCATATTGGGACCAGGGGAAGTCTTGCCATTACTATGAGCCTGATCCAGTGAAGGTGTCCTCATTACCATTGGTCTGAGACACTGGGATTCTTGACATGGCTGTCCTCATGTTATGGATGCTCATTCATACAGGGTACAAAGTCTCCACAACCAGATGGCTTCACAATGGCATTCTGTAGATGTTCAAAAGTTATTAATTCTTAACAAATGCATAATAGGAATATGTATTTCTGAACTTTTTTGAGCAGTTTTACCTTGGTTTGAAATCAAAAGGCATCATAGAATCATTCATATCAATCATTTCTATGAATGTGGATGCAAAAATCCACAACAAACTGATATTAAATAGAATCTAGTAAATAAATAAAGAATTAGACATGATACAGTAGATGAATTTATGGGAGAATGAAATGATGACTCTGTAGTTGCTGTTTTTTACTGTTTTGGCTCTTTGAGGGCCCTTTGCTCTTGCCTGACACCCAGCTCCAAAGTAAATCACTTACACAGAGGCTTATTCTTTCCTATAAATCCACGACCTTAGCTTGGCTAATTTCTAGCCTGCTTTGCTTATCCCATCTATCTTTTTCCTCTAGGCTTTTACCTTTCTCTATTTCTGTATATCCTTTCTTTCCTTCTTATTCTGTGTCTGGCTGTGTAGCTGTGTGGCTGGACCCTTATTTTCTTGCTCCTTGATTTGCCTTCTTTTTTTTCTTTTTCTCCTCCTATTTATTCGGTCTGCTAGCCAGTCTGACCTTTCGTTTCTTTTGCCTTGCTATTGGCTATTCAGTTCTTTATTAGACAAATTAGGTGTTTTAGATAGGCAAAGTAACACAACTTCACAGAGTTAAACAAATGCAACATAAAAGAATGCAATATTTCTTTACACCATTAAAGCAAATGTTCCACAGCATAAAAAAATATTCCACAACATGACTCTGCATCTGGAAATGACCTAGTAAAATATGCATGCCTATATGACTTAAAAACAAAATTCACAAGACTTTGTCAAATTGAGAAAACTCTTTTTCATGAAAAAACACTAATCAAATTATCAAGAAGAAAATCTCCAAGTAACATCATATTTAGCTGTTGAAGGCTAGATATTTCTCCCTAAGGTCAAAAACACTACAAACATGTCCAATTCTTCCACCCTTAATAAATTTAATTACCTAGTCTAGTCATGGAAGTTAAAATGAAAACAGAATAAAATATATTAAGATTAGAAGGAAATAGTATTTCACTTAACAGATGATAAGAAAATCATAAGGAAGTCACTAAAAATTTCAGGAGCTTAGCTAGGCTACAAGATATAAGAGCAGTATACAAAATAAGTTACATTCTTATATAATATCAATTTTAAAAGCAGAAAATTAAACTAAGGAAATATTTCAATTCACATTAACAACAAACCCAAAAATGAAGAAAGTACAAATTTCATATGATGAAAACTATGAAATATTACTGCCATAAATCAAGAAAGACCTAAACAATAGGAAAACTATTCTATGTTCCTGGTTCAGAATAATAAACATTGCTATAGTGACAATACTAAACCAAATTGTTCTACAGATACTGTAAATCAACTTGCATTGCCAGCTGGCTTCTTCAGAGAACCTAAAATGCTAACCTTAAAATTACCACTAAAATGGCTTGAGACCCAGATTATTCTAAAAAAAAACCTGTAAAATAAAAGTTGGAGGAATGTGTTTTCCCTTTTCAAAAATTTATGAGAATGCAATGATGATGGTGAACATATGATGTGGGCACAAGTATTGACACAGAATATTTATAAATGAGAATATTTAGAAATATGTCCACACTTATGACTGACTATTCATGAGAGTATCCAGACTATACAATATGATAAAAATGAACTTTTCAATAACAATAGGTAAAACTATAATGATGAAAATAAAAATATAAATCTATTAGAAGAAAACAATAGTAAATATTAAGATGTAGCAAGGAATTGAAACCTAGTGTGAGATATAATATCAATAAATGTTCATAAAATAATGGCAAGTTAAAAAAGCCAGTTACTCCTTGTTCTCCCTCTCTGTTCTTGACCAGCTGGGATCTCCTGCTTCCTAAGCTCTCTCTCCCTCGACACTTGCCCTTCATTACCCCAACTCACGTCCATGTTGTTCATGTAGATCTCATGCATTTCTCTGTCATTGGGTGATCCCTGTGTCTTTCTTGGGATCCTGTTTTCTAAGTAGCCTACCTGGAGTTGTGAGTAGCAGTCTAGTCATCTTTGTTTTACATCTAGTATCCTCCTATGAGTGAGTACATATCATGTTTGTCTTTCTGAGTCTGGGTTACCTCACTCAGGATGATTTTTTCTAGATCCATCCATTTGCCTGCAAACCTCATGATGAAGACCACATGAGAATAGGAAGAAGCAAAGTGCTAGAGAGGCCCACAGAAATCCACAAAGATACCCCCACAATAGACTACTGACAATGGTCCAGAGACAGCCTGAACTGACCTACTCTGGTGATAGGATGGCCAAACACCCTAATTGTCATGCTAAAAACCCCATCCAATGACTGAGGGAACCAGAGGCAGAGATCCATGCCAGGCCCCAGGTGGAGCTCCAGGAGTCCAATTGGCAGGAAAGAGGAGGGTTTGTATAAGCAAGAATTGTTGAGACCAAGGTTGGATAAAGCACAGGGACAAATAGTCAAACAAATGGAAACCCATGAACTATGAACCAATAGCTGAGGACCCCCCAATTGGATCAGGCCCTCTGGATAAGTGAGACAGTTGATTAGCTTGATCTGTTTGGGAGGCATCCAAGCAGTGGGACTGGGTTCTGTACTCAGTGCATGAGTTGGCTATTTGAAACCTGGGGCTTATACAGGGACACTTGGCTCAGCCTGGGAGGAGGGGACTGGACCTGCCTGGACTGAATCTACCAAGCTGAACTCAATCCTCAGGGGAGTCTTTGCCCTGGAGGAGATGGGAATGGGGGGTGTGCTGGGGGAAGGAGGGGGGAAAAAGCCAGTTACATAAGAACATACACCAAATGAATCTTTTCACCTCTATGAGATACAGTGTGCATTAATTATTATTTAAAGGTTAAGTAGATGAGAGGGAAGATAAATTGGCACAACATAAAATGTTTGTTTTGTCAAATATTCATTGAATATTGTTTAGTATTATATAAGTACAGTTCATATATATGTATACACACACACACACACACACACACACACACACACACACATATATATATATATATATATATATATATATAATGTTGAGCATATTTTTCCATGCTACCCTATATTTACCTTTCTCAACATTTTCTGCTCTTGCTAGTCTCCCTTTCCTCTTTAGACAGTTTTGTTTCTGCTTTAGTGTCATATATACATACATGATTTAATGTATCTGTGTAAAGTATAGAAGCCATGTATGAGAGAAAGCACATGATATTTATTTGTCTGAAAGTAGTTCAGCTACTATGAAATTCAGCATGGATGTTCCTTAAAAAAATGCATCACTACATCACCCAGTGATAGTCACACCTGAGTATTTATCCATAATCCTCCAAATTAATATCTCACAGACATTCTAGCATATCAATGTTTATTGTAGCAATATAAACAATATAAGTGACCAGCATCAAAGGAATAAATAAAGTCTGTTATATACAATGGAATTTTCCTGGATAAAGAAGAACAGTATTATTTTCAGGACAATTGCTCTGTCTAAACACAGTTCAAAAATGGAGTCATATGAGATTTCTAAATGCTTGTGAGAAAACTCCAATAAACCAAGATAAGCCCCATTTGACCTCAGTTTCTTCAAAAATACAAAATCATTCTTGGATTATGCTTTTGTGACCCTCCCACATGTAGCAGATAGGAAATGAGTTTACTTCAGATTATTCATTATAACTGGCTATTGTTATATGTTTATATGCCTTTATGCAAAATTTGCTTTTTGCTGCATGCAGCTACAGGCAGAGTATACCTGTCCCAATTGCCTGCTCCAAGTAATCTACACAGAAGATTAATATTACTCATAAATTAATAATTACAAAATTAATTATAAATTATAAATATAATTAATTATAAATTAATTATAAAATGAGTTAGCTGATAACTCAAACTTATTACTACCCATGACTCATGGCATGTTTCCTCATTTTCTACATGCCCTGCTTCCTCCACGGCTGGCTGGCACAAGCTCTGTCTTCAACCTTCTTCAGCCCATTATTCTCAGTTTGGCTCTCCTGCCTAACTTTATCCTGTTCAGCTATTGGCCAGTCAGCTTCTTTATTAGGTCAATCATATCCAACATATATTCACACAGTATACAAAAGGATTATTCCATAGCATTTCCTCCTTTTTGTCTAATTAAAAAGGAAAATTTTAACTTTAATTTAGTCAAATTACATATAACAAAAACAGTTATTCAGTAAGAAATATAGTTAAAATATCCAGTCTATCCATATTTGGCAAAATTAGAATAAATACTATATTACCTATCTTGTCTTGGTGAGCCTAAAGTTTTATAGTTAACTTGCTTTCTATCATAACTAAGGAAAATTATAAGTTTAACTATTTAGTCCTTAGCTCCATCATAGACCACAGAAGGATAAAATGCTATCTAATGACAGGTATATCAGATTACCTCGACAGTCATGCAAAGTTTGTCTGTAATGTGGAGGCATCCAACAGTGCCCTACAGGCCTAGCGCATCTGACAGACTTTCCTGTGAAGCAGGGAATTTTGAAGGACTGTCCTACAAAGTTAACCAGTCAACTTTCTTGTGTCTTGCTGGTCCAGTTTGAACAGTACGTTGTTAGCAATTGAGTCAAGGACAGTTTCTTTATCTATATGGCTAGCATTTACCATAAAGAAAACAAACTCCATATGGAATTTCTTTGATGCCCATCATCTTCTCTGAAGTAGATTGGTGCTGTTAGGAGCAGACATGTCCTTGTCATGAAAAGCCTTAGGGTATTAAACATTTTAAATGTCATATTCTGTAGGTCTTTGAAGTGTTTGAGGGTCATCTATCTATCTAAATATATCTGTGTAGGACCTTGAAAACATACCTAACATAACTATAAGTTTGACTATTATAAATGACTATTAATCTGTATTTGTTAATTGTTGGAGAGATTTAACAGAATCACTGTATGGGGGTACATATGAGAATGAATGTCTATGTTTAGAAGTACTTTGACCATGAAAAATCCTAGGGGACAACAGTGATTGTTTTGCTGAAGGATCTTTGCAATCTCTTATGACTTTGGTCACAAGATGCCTCAGGCACACCTGAGGCTCTTGTATTATTGTGTGTTGCAAACAATACATAATAAAGCACTAGAGTCTTGGGGGTTGATGCTCTCCTTTAGTAAGACTTGTAAATTAAGATTAGGGAACTTGGTATGAGGAAATAATTTGTATAACTTTCAGTAAATATGCATTTGTATGACTCAGGTTCAGGTCATCAAAAAAGGCTGGACTTTTCTGCTGCCACATAGGTATTAAAATTTCACCTTGAGTGCCTTCTTTCTTCAACTGGCTCATGCTACATGGCGCACCCTGATAATAATTATACATTGCATTTTTAAATGAGCTGCTTAAATGTAATACTTAAACAAGAGTAGAAACATACATATAACAAAATTAACTTTAAATTTGTATCAATAAACCAAAACCCATACAAATGTAAAATATTTAAGATTAATAATTGTTTTTTGGATTGAAGTAGATTCAATAGTCTACCTTTTCATCCTTTCATTTCTATATCATATGCCGCTTTTTCCTTTGAAAGAGATCTTTGAAGTTAACTTCTATGTTTAGCTTTTTTCTTGACCATGATCAATAACATCTTGTAATCAACACCCCTAAAATGATAATAAACACCTATGACTCATTTTGGGGGAATGTGGGTGTACTTCTCTAGACTACTTTCCTGTTGATTGGGGTAACTGACATCTTTGGGGAAACCTTAAGAAAATCCAGATAATTGTTAAGTTTTGGTTGTAATATTATGTGAGGCTGGATCATCTCATTCAGCAGCCTTGAATCTGTTTTGGATGCTGTGTTACCTAGGATGCTTTTATTGCTATCTGGTCCCCTTGCTCTGAAAATGCATAAACTTTTAATGATAACATACTGTTAGCATTTAGGCATCTATACTGGACTGCCCTTAGAATTCTGACAGAATATATCTCAGCTGCGGCCACTAAGAATACCTCCTGTGTGTATTTGCTATGTTTCCTTGTAAGAGGTGAGCCTTACCCACTTCCCATCTCCTTTCTTTTTCCTTTCCTTATCCCCAGGGACCAGTCCCTGTCCCCTTCTCTCTCCCCTTCCCCTCAATAAACCTCCTACATGGGCCCTGCTGTATGGTGTGACTCCTTCTCACCATTTTTAAAATACAGCAATACATATCTGCATTAATACAAGTATAGACTGTGCATTGTACACAAGTCAGCCAAAGGTGAATTTTTTGTTATATGTTTGAGCATGCAAAATATACATCATATGTCTTGTAGTTCTTCTAAATTTATTTCTTTATTTTATAGTCAGGATTTCAGGT
This sequence comes from Peromyscus attwateri, assembly GCA_902168425.1. Lineage (NCBI taxonomy): Eukaryota > Metazoa > Chordata > Mammalia > Rodentia > Cricetidae > Peromyscus > Peromyscus attwateri. The sequence continues at coordinate 50,495 of CABHPP010108734.1, forward strand.
GGTATTCATCAATCAAACCTGATTTTCTTTAACCCAGAATGAATCTATTATTTCCTATGGAAATAAAATCATAATCTCTCCCCCAAAGTAACACATCTTTTGACTTAAAATTTGAAGTCAAGATACTTATAAAATATATAGGTTGGTTGAATATAGCAGTTTGTGCAATCCAGAGTCTCTTAGCAAACAAATTATTCAAAGGCAACAAAATAACATACAAGATCCAGACTCTCTGTGTATTTCCCATTTTTACATGGCTTATTATATTTTTATCACTCTATTTCTTTAAGGACTTTTTCTACCCTTTTTCTTTTCTCCCCCAAGCCTACTTATATTTTAAAACACACTGTAACCCATTTAGAGGGTTTTTTTTTTCATTTCAATATGTCTTTAATGTACATTTCTAACCTTTTCTGTCTTCATGAGCAAAAGCCCTAAACTTGCCATGTAGCAGACCCCTCAAGTCAGCAGGCAGTGCCTGGGAGAAGCCTCTCTTTACTGTGGCCTGTGTGAGAGACTGCAGGAACCCACCATACCTCTTAGCTCATGGTGGTTGGTGGCCGGCTCCATCTCACAGATGATAGGTCTCTGCATTGTGGCTGGCATGAGACTGTCAGACTTAGAAGCTGCTTCTGGCTCTGTTTTTGTGTGTTTAGAACCTTTTAAAAATATTTTTATGTTTTATGTGAATCTAAGCCAGATGGTGGGTGCCATTTTTAGATGAAGCTTTTTCTGTCCTGACTACTTGCTCCCAAATAACCTACACAGAGAATTAATATTAATTATAAATGTTCAGCTGATACCTTATTGATACTACCTAACTCTTACAATTAAATTAACCCATATTTCTTTTCTATGCTTTTCCACATGGCTCATGTCTTATTACCTCATTTTCTACATGCCCTGTTTCCTCCATGGCTTGCTGGCATCTTCTCTGACTGCAAACATCTTCATTCCATCATTCTCAGTTTGGCTTTCCTGCCTAACTTTATCCTGTCAGCTTCTTTATTAAACCAATCATAGTGACATATATCCACACAGTGTACAGAAGGATTATTCCACAACATGCAGATTGTCTACCACATGGCCTTGTGATAGTACACTTTTCTCGTGTGACTCCTCTTAACTCTCAGATTATCATTGTCTTATGCTCTGAATAAAGTTGATGACTTCATTAGACTTTAGTCCACCTCATTGATTGGCCCTATTTTCCCAGGTCCCATTATCTCTAAAGTGATAAATATGGATGCAACCATAAAAACAATAGTTGTTAGTGAAGTAAGGTATTTTTAGGATTCATTATTATGTTGTTACCATTGGGGTATTGCCTAAATGATTGAAAGTGCACCATGAGCATTTAGTACCCTTTGAGGCTAAAAGAATGCACCAGATTCTCTAATATAGAAGCTTGTTAGCCTCCATGTGGGTACCAAGAACCAAAACCAGGGCTTCTGGAGAAGTAGAACTGTTCTTAACCACTGAGCCTTTTCTCTAGTTCCTAAGTATTTTTAAGTAAGGTAAACATTTTTAACTCACTGTAGTCATGACTATACACATCTGTGAATATACTAAAAGCCTTGGGCTGGAGAGATGGCTCAGCGGTTAAGAGCACTGGCTGTTCTTGCAGAGGACCTGAGTTCAATTCCCAACAACCACATGGTGGCTCCTAACCATCTGTAATGAGATCTGGTGCCCTCTTCTGTCATGCAGGCAGAACACTGTATACATAATAATAAATAAATTTTAAAAAAGCCTTGAACTCTACATTTAAAGAGTTAATTATATAGTATGTCAATTTTATCTCAGTAAAAATATTATGGCACTGTGCAGTAAACAGCTCCGTAAACTCTGAAGAGCTGAAAATTTGGTGATGATGTCAAGTCAATCAAGACATTTGTCCTTAAATATTTTGTCAAATATGACTATTACAGTTTATCAATAGTGTAGTGTGACAAGATTGATTTCTCTTCTTTTTTTCTCTTAAATTTTATTTTATTTTGGGTGGAAGTTATAAGGAGAGAGGTCAGATATGAAAGGATGTTGAAATGAAGGGGAGGGTGATGCATCAGGTGAATGTGACAAAGAGTAAATAAAAACGAAAGTTGAAAAAAATATTTGAGAAAAGTGGAAAGCTTTATTTTAACCCATATTTTCAGAGGTTTCAGTTCATGATGTCTTTGCCCTGTTATTTTGAGAATGAATATATAAATAAAATGACAGTAGAAAAAAGCTGCTTAACTTGTGGCAGCAAGTGTAGTGAACATTTTTCTAAAATATATATTTTACATTCAAAGAGACTGAAATTTGCTGGAAGTTGTGGGCAAGTTAATACTTCTTGCGGTCATTTAAGAGTGTAGTGATCTTGCTATCCTATTATGTTTAAACTAATTTTAAGGGAAAAATATAACCAATCTTACCACTCCTCGAATTTCTTATGTAACCAGCTTTGACTACTGAAGCTTAATGCAGTTTAGCAGTCTTGCCATTTTGATTACAAATGTGGTATGGTGTTTTTGTGTGTGTGTGTGTGTGTGTGTGTGTGTGTGTGTGTGTATGTGTGTGTGTGTGTGTGTGTGTGTGTGAGAGAGAGAGAGAGAGAGAGAGAGAGAGAGAGAGAGAGAGAGAGAGAGAGAGAGATTTCCTAAGTGAAGTTAAAACATCTGCAGAAGCATTTATATCCTGTATTTTTTTCTCAGAACCTGAACTTGGCTATACTGGTTTTAGGACTGATTTTATCCAAAATCTCACCAGAATAAGTTCTTGTGTGTGATTCAAGAATATACAGTTATACAAATGTGGATAAGTGGTTAATTTTAGTCTATCCAAAATATATAATTGAAGTTGATTAAAATGTTTAAAAAATAGGACCAATGATTATGTGCTGTGGATGATTGATTGATAAATAAAACACTGATTGGCCATTAGCCTGGTGGGAAGTATAGGCGGGAATAGCAGAGAGAATTGAGAGAACAGGAAGGCAGAGAGGAGGAGATGCCAGCCTGCCATTCAGGGAGCATCATGTAAAGGCAGCAGGTAAAGCAACGGAAAACGTGGCAACATACAGATTAACAGAAATGGGTTGAGTATAAGAGTAAGAGCTAGACAATGGTAGGCCTGAGCTAATGGCCAAGCAGTTTAAATAATATAAGCTTCTGTATGTTTACTTTATAAATGGGCTATGGGACTGCCGTTGCTTGGCAGGATCCGAAGAGAAAAACTCTAGCTACAAAGGGTGCCCAAAGGGTTGGCAACAGTTTCCACCTAAAACCTGAGAAAAAAGATTCTAAAAAGGAGCTAAAAACAACTTCCTAGTTGTCTCTCTGAAGTTGGTGAGTTCCTGGTGTGCATATATGACCAGCAGTATGGCGGGAATGAGGCATCTACAAGTGGCACATTATGCTGTGTGGTAGATTTAGTCTTTGCTAGTAAAAAAAAAGAGGTTTCTGGGCTACACACTGCTTTGATAGAAGCATAGAACCACTGTTTCTAAGAGTTGAAGTCTCCCAGAGCTGGCGGTGGCCCAGAGCTGGTGGTAAACTTACCACTGCCATGTTGCGAAGCTGAGGTGGGCAGAACCACCAGCCAAAGCTGCTATTTTAGCCCTAGTAATACTGCAGTTTAAAACAATAGATTCACAATAAGACAGATTCAGATGAAACAAGACTTTAAATGCTTCACAATGTGTGTAAAAATGTATGTAGGCTTGGAAGAGAGAAAAAAAAGTAGTATATACAGTTCTATAAAAAAATAGATAGTTTTTAAAAATAAATTCTTTAAAGAGGCAGTAAAGGTAGTATAAAAATAAGCCACATAAAGATGAATGTTACACAAAGAAGCTGAATTGTGTTGTCTTTGGGATTTTTAACTACAGAAAAACATTTGATCATAAAAGCTGTTGAGTTAAACAAATATGTATATTTTAAAGGTATCTTGACTTCAAAATTTGGATGTACAGATATGTTGCTTTGGAAAGGAGGCTCTGCTTTTGTTTCCACAGAAAGCCAGAGGCTATGAATTTGTTCCAGATTAAGATACATCAAGTTTGACCAGCCAAGACCCCCTGAAAGGTCTCCAGTGACACCATGGCCCAGATGACACAACATCCAGAACCATCTCAAGGCAACTGGCTCAGACAATACAGCCTCATAGACTACTCCATAATACTAAAATTTTCTTTGTGTCCCCATAAGATACAGTGCCCCCCTCCAGCAAGAAGTAGTAAGAGAAGCTATGCCCAAATTCCCAAATATACCAAGCTGACATTGGAGATGGAATTGGCTCACTCCTTCTCTAAACCCAAACATATTTCTAAAAAACAAACAAAAAAAATAACAAAAAAAGTTAAGAAATTTTTTTTGTCCCATATCAGAAGAGACCTCTGGTGTGAGACAGAGAAAAACCAATATTTTTATTTAAATCAGGTTGATTATAAATGCAATCTCTTTCTAAAGAAGAAAAGGGGATATGATATAGATATGATAGGATGAAAGTGTAGATTATTGAGTCTACTTTTAATGAGCAACTTTTTTAAAATGTTTTGCATTGCTATGGATTTTAGTTTATTGATACAAGTTTAAAGTTAATTTTGTTATACTGTATATATATTTCTATTCTCATTTGAGGTATTATGTTTATGTAACTCATTTAAATTGTAATGTATAATTGGGAAATACAGATTAATAATTAGTCTTCTATGATAGTCAAACTTATAGTTATGTTGTTTTCTAGATATGCATACATATAATTCAATTAGACAATCTTCAAACACTTCAAAGACCTACAGAATATGGCATTTAAAATGTTTTAAAAATTTAGACTTTCTGGACAGTGAGACATGTCTGCTCCTGGCAGCACCAATTTATGTCAGAGAGGAAGATGGGCATCAAAGACTCTCCATATGGAGTTTATCTTCACCTTGGCACAAATAGCTATTTGGGCAAGAAACTGTTCTTGCCTGGACTGCTTGATTAACTGGACAGGCAGGACCCATAGGAAGGTGACCACTGAACTTTGCTTGGCACAATGGTCCTTCAGGTTCCTGATTTGCAGAGGAAACTGCCAGATATTCTATAGGACACAGAGAGAAATGACCGAGAGACTCTAGGCCTATGGGCTGAAGACAGATGCCCCAACTTTACAAAGGAACATTAGGTGACTATCCAGGCTGCCAACTCTCTCTGTCTACCCTGCAAGACTCCTAAAAGTTGCTTTCATCCTTCTCCTGTTTCTCAGGTAATAGTATATTCTTCTGGGATCTTTGATGTGGTACTAGATAGTTATAATTTCCTCAGTTATATATAAAACCTTAGACTCACAATTATAAGATAGCTAGGATATCTTCTTTAATATTGTAACTGTAATTCTTGCTTGATAATTGTTTTGTTATATGTAGTTTTACTAAGTTAGAGTTAAAACCTTCCTCTTTGAAAAAAGAAAAAGAAAAAGGGGAAGTGCTGTGGATGTTTGATTGATAAATAAAACACTAATTGGCTAGTAGCCAGGCAGGAAGTATAGGCAGGACTAGCAGAGAGGAGAATTGAAAGAACAGGAAGGCAGAGAGGAGGAGACGCCAGCCTGCCATTCAGGGAGCATCATGTAAAGGCAGCAGGTAAAGCCACGGAACACGTGGCAACATACAGATTAACAGAAATGGGCTGAGTATAAGAGTAAGAGCTAGACAATGGAAGGCCTGAGCTAATGGCCAAGCAGTTTAAATAATATAAGCATCTGTATGTTTATTTTATAAGTGGGCTACAGGACTGCTGGGGCTTGGCGGGACCCGGAGAGAAAACTCTAGCTACAATTATGCTTCATATTTTCCCAATTTGAGAAACTAAATTCTTTCAAAGATGCTTCTGCTTAAAATTTATAAAAAAGTATTTGAAAAAATGAAATGCTTTCACTTTATCTCAGAGACATAGCAGTCAAAGAAACACACTCATAGTAAACTATAAAAATGTTCTTATGAACAAATCTACAAATTCTTTTTTTTATAAATTCTTTAAAAACAGAAAGACTATGTGGTCACTGAGTTACTTTAAACATGTAAACTATATCTTTTGGTACAATCCTGATTTCTTTTCTTTTGAGATTCTCTTTCTTAAGTATGTTACAAGAGCATGAAACAATCTTGAAATGAAAAATTGATGGTTCCTAAAAATGTAATCAAAGTCTAATGTTTTGTGCAATTTGTCTGTTACAAAATGAACATAAGAGAAGGAAATGTAATTTAGAAGTTTACAAAAACAAATTTGAACTAGATATATCACATGCATATGTATATATGTTTGTGTGTGTTTCTATATGTATATCTATATGTATATGCAGGTGTAATTATCTAAACATGAGTATCTAAAAATAATGCAAAATAATTAAGACATTCTGACAATCAAAGGAAACAACGGAAAATTACTACTTTCAACAGCTTGGTGATTTTAAGTTACCCATACCCCTAAACTACTAAATTAAACATAAAGTGTTAATTTTGCATGCAAAAGTATTCCTAGGAATTCTTGGTTTAAACATTAATAATGGGAAATCATAACTAACTAGGATACTTTTCAGATCTACTCAATATTCTAGTAAGAAAAGCTAGAGATTTTCAAGGACTTTTTTCTATACATTAAAAAATTATGTAATTCCAAATATATTAGTTATATTTAATTTAACATCACAATTATAGAATTTTTATTGATGACTTTTTAAAAAATGTATTGCCTCATTCATCTCTTCACTCTGAACATTGTACTGATCACTGTTCATAAATCTTAGTTTGCAGAGATACAATTACTACCAGAGTTCTATTAAAAAGAATGTTACACACTGAGTATTATAACACAACTTCCTGAGCAAGCAGGACATGAAGATGAATTGGGAGACAGAGAAGTGAAGAACTAGCACTTTGTGGAATGAAGGTATAATAAAAGCCACTTGACTGGGAGCCAAATTGTAGAACTAAAAATATGTCTATGGCCTAGGGTATATTTCTCATAACATGAACATTAACAATCTGCAAATGTTTATGTCTAAGTTTAGAAGCGCAACCTCTTGCTGAGTCATAAAGGATACAATAAGTAGGGTCTATTCTTGACTCCAGTGGCAGTTGAGCTTTCAGAATCAACACTCTTTTAAGATTGATAGCTGAGAAAGCAGATTGTAACTGATACATTAAGTATTATCCACACATAGCTCAGATCAAAGTGGTAATTGGTCTGGAGAGAGAGTATCCATTGAAGACAAATATGAGAAGACTACATTATTATGTTTTCTTTTATCTTGGGTAATGAGGTGTTAATAGGATTCCATATGGCCTAGGCTGTCCTCAAAATCTGTGTCACAAAATATTACCTGAACTCTTGCTCTTCTTGTCTTTAGTTCCCAAAATTTTAGGAATGTGCTAGAATATTCAGCTTTCATTTAAGTTGCTCATTGCAAAATATTGATAGTAATACAAGTTCAAAAACAGAGCCAGAAGAATTCTAATGCTTTCATAACTTCCTCCCTTTTTGTGCCTCCTAACTTTAATGGAACAGATACATCTTTTCCTTGTTAACACATAAATATAAAAAAAATGTAAAAATAAAAATTTTTAAATGAAATAACATTCACTTTATTTAATATTTCTGGAATCTACTGGGGAATTTTAAGCCAGACTGAAACTAGTCAGATAGTCAAATCAATTTATCTGTACTAGAAGATTTATCAAATCTAAGATATAATATATACTGCACCAGGAAGTTTTTCTGTAGGATGCAATATTGACAGAATGAATGCTTTCAGGCATTTTCACATATAACAAAGAACATCAAATCAATAAATGAATTTACAATCTTATCTCAGATTCTTCCCTATACCAAGCCCAGAAAAGTGACATTTAAGAACATTTCAGCAACTTGCATTCTGAAAAAAAAATTCAAAATAAAGAAATAGAGTTGAATGTAAGAAGAGAATTGCTGTGCTACATTAGCATATTTAACAATGATAAGAAAGAAATTCTTGTGATATATGTTTTTGGCTGTTCCCTGTTCAACCTTGACATTTGACATTTAAAAGAAAAGTAATCTAATATGCCATTATCTTGGCCAACAGAGCTCATGAGCTACTATTATGGACTTTCATAGACATATGAGAGCTGATATCTTCATAAAATTCACTATCAGTCTGTGTAAAATATTAAGAAGAGTATCCTTGCTATTTCTTGTGGTTTATTTGTTGAAATATTTCTTTAAAGTGTTTATAGCACATGTGAGTTTTTTTCCTGAGCCATATACATCTCTATGTTGATACAACATACAATACTCTATGTTGATCAATCATGCAAGAATCCAGTAACGTTTAATATTAATGTGTGATTTATACTGTAATGAGACTTTAGCTATCTTTCTGTGAAATGTATGGAGAAATATTCTTGTATAATCTAAAGAATACAATCTATGTATTTGTTTTTAAATAAACAGTAATTTCCCTTTTATATTTTGCTTAGTAGGTCTATATGTATTTGAAATAAATAAATACTTGGCTATACTTTATTGTATTATTTAATTATACATATCATAATCTTGAGAAGATTGATCCCACATATCTAGATTCAAAGCCAGAAATGATTGTAGAGTACATGACCTCTATTCTTGTGGGCACAGAGGCCTTGCACTCACAGAGAAGCACTAAAGACCCAGGGATGTTAATCACTCAGAGGCATCTCCTCAATGGAGGAGATAAAAACCAAATGCATGCATTCCATCCAGAAAGATGAGAGTGGAAGGTTTGTGACCTGGTGATCTTTTTGTTGTCTGTGGAGGGAGATCTCACCCACATTTTACTGTGGAGATAGACCTTACCCAATTTCCCCAGAATGATTATCTCAGACTCTTCCCTCCCTACCCATCCTTAGGGGAGATGTCATATGTACTTAATGCCTGCTGACCTCTATGCTATTAGTCAGAGACCATATTAGATTCTAGGCCCTCCTGGTCACACATTCATTATAAAAGAGTCTCTATGTAATCACACCTTCAGCTTTATTGTGAACCTGGAATGGACTGATTGTTGCCTGGAAACCTTTTTCCAAATTGTACTGTTTTAAATATGTTGGCAGTGAACCACCTGGCATTAGACTCCTGAAAGTCTGATCCAGGATGACAAAGTCAATATGCATTGGGCTTTCATGCCTATTTCTAAGTCATTCACTTCCTTGTCATACACTAGCAGGGACCCACTCATTCACTCTAACTGTGGTGGTTTGAATAAAAATGGCCCCCATATGCCCATAGGGAGTGTCCCTCTTAGGAAGTGTGGACTTATTGGAGCAGGTACAGACTTTTATAGGAAGTATGTCACTAGGGGTAGCCTTTGAGGCCTCAGATGTTCAAGCCAGATCTAGTGTGGCAGTCTCTTCCTACTTCCTGCAGATTCAGATATAGAACTCTCAGCTACCTCTCCAGAATTATGTCTGCCTGCATGCTGCCATGCTTTCTCCAAGACAGTAATGGACTAAGCCTCTGAATTGTAAATCAACCTTAATTGAATGTTTTCCTTTATAAGAGTTGCTATGGTCATGGTATCTCTTCACAGCAATACACACATTAGCTAAGATATAAGTTTGTACCAGAGACTGAGGTATTGCTGTGATAGACCTATCTGTTTTTTTTTCTTGTTGTTGGTTTTTTTTTTTTTTTTGAGTAATGTGGGCCTTGGGATTTAGTATTCAGAAAATATTTGAATGCTTAATGGGCTATCCTAGGAAGAGCATGGAAGATAGTGGTGCTGAGGCTTATTGAACTATGGGGCATTGGCCTAAGGAGTTTTAGAGAAGAATGTGGTAGTATGTGAAGAAAGTTAGTATATGGCCTTGAGACTGTTCTTATGATATTTTGGTAAAGAATGTAGCTGCTTTTTGCCCTTGTCTGAAAAAGCTGTCTGAGGCTAAATTGAAATGTTTTGAATTAGTGCATTGACAGAGGAAATCTCAAACAGCCTAGTATAGACTCTTTTGTGTGGTTATCAGTGTTTACTCTTGTGCAGATCTATAATGAAAAGGAGCCAGCTGAGCAAGAAAAAATACAAAATGTATAATTTTGAGGAGAAAGGAGGCACTATGAAATGAAATGGAGCTAAGTCCTGCATTCAAGAAGATAAACAGATTAAGGAATAGCATGGTGTTAAATGGAATAACGAGAGTGGTGACCTCAGGGCAAGATCGCACACAGCTAAGCTTCAATGTGTGAAAAGGTGTGGTAGAATTTCAGAACTCTGGAGACAGAGTCAGGCAGATCTCTAAGTTTTAGGCCAGCCTGGTCTACAGATTGAATTTCAGGACATCCAAGTTAGGCAATGAAGGAAAAACTGAGATCAGAAAACTGGTGGAGATGTAATTGAATAGGGGGCCATGTCCCAGCCCCTGTAAGCAGCAGAACTTGGCAGCTTTAGCTACATAGTTCTGGTTTCAGAGTCAAGGATAGAAGAAAGGGGTTACAGAATCTGCCTCCATGACTAAGAAAAACCACTGAAGCCAGGCATGTGTTAGGTGTGTCACTGAATGGAAGCCTAGAGAGGCCATTATGTGAAGTTGTGAAGGTGAAACATGGATTGCCTTGGAGATCCCAAGGTGTTGGAGACACCACAGCTGTGGGACACCTGTCAAGTAAAACTGCCAAAACGATGTTGGTCCAGCCAAAGAGAAAAAAAAATTGCTGCAGTCAATAAAGCTAGAAGGAGTTGGAGACCTAAAAAGCACTTTGACATCAGACTCAGAGATGCAGAGTTGGAGTTTGCCCAGCTGATTTTTGGTCATGCTTTGGTCCAGTATTTCCACACTATGCTCCCTAGAATGGTTATGTATGTCCTGTGCCATTTTGTGTTGGATGTATGGGATTTGCTTTCTTGATTTTGATTTATAGAGGATTATATAAATTAAGAGATTATATTTATTTATACACATAAGATTATATACATATTTATATATAATAACATGATATATCTTAATTATATAAATTAAGAAATTGCTTGACTCTCAGAAAAGACTTTGAACTTTGGACTTTTGAACAGTGCTGATACTGTAATAGACTATAGGGACTTTTGAAGTTGAACTAAAAGCAATAAGCATTATGACATGGCTACAAGTCTATGGGGACCAGGGAGTAGGATGTGTTATTTTGAATATAAATGCCCCCC
>CABHPP010108735.1:477-13158 GCA_902168425.1 Peromyscus attwateri
GGGGGGGGGAATCATCCCCTCAAAACAAACAAGCGATCCAGCCGCGCCAGCCCAGAATCGGAAAGGAAACTTCACTCTCCTTTCGCTCTCAGCCCGCTGAGCGGGCGCAGGCGGTGTAGACGCTCCGGAGCTGGGCACTAGGGTCGTAGCACCCGCCCGGGTTCTCGCTCCCCTAGCCCGCGTCTGGCGGGTACTACCCGGGCCCACTTGGAACAACTTTCCACTAGAGAGGACAATTGTGCGCTCCCCTAGCCTACCTCAATGCTGCACCGCGTGCAGAGGGTTGGCGGGGGTGGGGGGTGCAGTGTGGGAGTTTGGGGTGCTGGAGGGAGTAAACACAAAGACTAAAGGATTCTGGTTAGAGACGAATAATCTCCCTCTCTCACCTCTCTCTTCGTGTGTGTGTGTGTGTGTGTGTGTGTGTGTGTGTGTCTTTTGCTTGTTGTGGTGGAGGTAGGGAACCATATGGGGGAGTGATAGAGGAATTTTAGTAAAAAACTGTTCGTTATGTTACCCTGCCTTCCCTCTTTGTGCTGTCTTTGATCTGTTTGCTTGGCTTAGTATTACAAAAAAACAAGGACAATAATATATTCCAAGCTGGTCCCCAAGATTCGGTTCAGGCAGCCTCTTTTTAAGTATGTGCGTGTGCCTCCCTTTTAATTTAATTTTTTCTTCATTGCTGCCTGGCATTATTTAAGGTGGTCCTTACACAGGAGACCTCCCCTTCTCCATCTCTGGGTAATTTAGTAGACACTAAAATTACATCCAGTGTTCCCCTCTCCTCTCTCGTGTTTCCTCTGTTCCCTTTATTAAATGTTAGTTATTGATTTTCTAAAATCAATGTCTGTTGTGGGGCTTCCCCCCTTACAAGTACCTGAAGCACGTTGCTGATCATCTGGATAACAAAAGCTTTGTGTCATGAAGGCCCCCCCCCATGTTAAACTGTTATTTTTTTTTTTTGGAGAGAGAGAGAGAGAGAGAGAGAGAGAGAGAGAGAGAGAGAGAGAGAGAGAGAGGAAAATGAGATTTAAAAGCTAGGCTACCAGAAGTATGCTTTTGCAGTGAAGACTGAAGTGTTTATTTCTTCTTGTTCTTCCTCCTTACACTCCCTTCATGATTCTGCTGTGAAATACCAACTTGGCTCCAGCAGTGAGGTCAGGCCACAGCCCAGTTTGGGGACAGGGAGAGATCCAGGCTCCCTGGGAACTCTGGGGGCACAGACGTTGGGGCCTCACAGGTAACACAGTGTACCAGGGAGGGATGAGGTCAGGGACACCAACCATTTCCCCTATGAACAGCCATTAATTTGGGACAAGCTTCCACACTCTGAGGTGGATGAAGTTGAACTGTGATTTTTCAGGCATTTAGCCCAGACCCTAAACACTCAACAGCACGTCTGTCTGTTGCCCACAGCTTCTCTGACTTAGACTGTTACCTGTCTCTTTTTCCGAAGAGTCTATGAGAAAATGTGCTATAAGCTAAGGACTTGTCAGTGTTCTCATTGGGTTTGATCTGACTTAGCAGTGTCCAGGTCTTGAGAAGCAGGTAGGAGAGCCACCCCCATGACTCTTTCATTTTCTTTCTCATCAAATACATACCCAATGCATTTTCTTTTGGGAATTGCCAGGAGTTATCTGAACTGAGTGGGTTTTTCTTCTTTTCTGGATTCATGGAAAAGATGTCACTTTTGAGCTTGTGTCTTTGCTGATAACACTAAATATGATGATGCTTATCAGAATCATCTAGAAATTCCTGGAAAGGAATAATAGCAACAATAATCGTAGAAATAGAAGCTGCAAGGCGGAAAAAAGGCCCAAGACCTAGAATGGCACTTTATATAATTTTAATGAAGTCAGCGGTGTGTGTATGGATAGACTAAATGACAAGGAGACAAACCGGCAAAGCAGTCCTTGTGTGTTTGAATGGCTGGCCAAAACCTTGGCTTAGAAGATGGTGATGTGTACTGTTATTTTTTTTTAAACAAGCCCAGGACAAGAAGACAGATCAGGGGACATGAATATAGAAAGAGAGGAGCAATCTAAAAAATCCAACCTCCCATATTCTCAGGCCAGCAAGATGACTAGCAAAGACAGTGCCAGGGCCAAGCTAAGCCATGGCTAGTAGTTCCTCTCCTTTCACCCACAGGGAAAGCAGGAAATCTCTTCCTAGAAAATAAGATGTTCAGGGAGGAAAGGGGGAGTAAGGTTAGGGGAAGGAGGCAAAAAGCAAATAGCCAGCAGACAAGAATGTGTGTAGGTTTCAAGAAAGTTCAGTCAGATGATCCTCAGCCGCCTGACTCACTTTGTAACACTTTCACTAAGGCTGGAGAGGAGGGGGAAAGCCAGCCCCCCCCTCCTTTATAGTCCTCTGATTATACCCCACTATCTCCACGTAGCCTTGGAGGCAGGAATGAGCACTCCAGACTCCGCTGCAGTCTGCCACCACTTGCAGCCAGTTTGTAACTTGCAAAGTTTGTTGCTTCCACCCCTTGATTTAGGCAGCAGGTCCTGGGATGCTCCAGTTTCCTTCTTGATTAGCAACCTTCTGTGAAGAGGGGCCTGCCTCCCCAGTTCCCCGTGTTCCGCCATCAGCCTCTGGAAAAGTCTCACAGGCATGTGTGCGTGGTAACAAAACTGAAATCACTGGGCTGCCTGTTTCAGAGGAAGGAATGAAGTTGTCTTTTAAGGGAAAACTGAATTAGGAAGGGAGAAGAAGGAAATGAAAGAGGGAAGAAAAAGTTACTTGATTTTGCTTCAAAGTTTCTACTAAAGGTTTGGGTGCTGTGGGCTAGGAGGAGGGCGGGGGCAGGCAGGGCAGCTTTTACCAAACACCTTTGCTCTCTGATTTTCAGTTTATACAGAAAAGTACTTAAGTTGAATGTCTTGGGGAGAAGCAATCAGATGAGCAGAAACGATTATCCCTGCTTAAAAGAAACCTTCACTCCTTTCCACTTCTTTAAAGGGAGTGGAGGTGCTGTTAGTGATGCTGAGAGGCAATGAGGGATGGAGATGTTGCTCCCATTGCAGAGGTGCTTAAATGGAAAGAAAGGGGACTGCAATCAACCCCTTCTCAGGATGAGGCTTCCACCCCCCTCCCTCAGAGGTGAGGTAGGGATAGGCAACTGGGAGTGAGAGACCCTCTCTGCATATCAAAGCAGGATAGTGTCCTTCAGGCTTTAAGTGGTCACAACTTACCTATCTTTGCAACAGTAGAAATCTTTGGCAAGTCGCTTTTGTAAAGTTGATGAGTTTGTTCTAGGGAGTCTGTTTCCTTACTTTGAATGCTCTCGGGCTGTCTGTACCGCAGGTAACCAGTTCTGAGGGTGCTCCGGAGATATCCATCTCCATCCTGTTCTCTCTGTGGAGACGCTGCACACACAAGGCTGGGGGCTATGTATCTAGACTGATCTATTTGTTTTATTTTGGTTTGGAAAAACTAAGCCAATTGGGGTAGACACGTGCTTTGCTTCGCAGCGGAGCCAGCAGCCAGCCTGGTGGCATCCTTGCTGTGGCGGTCCACCAGGAATAAGGGTAGGCTTCAGGTTTTAAACTTTGCAATGTTGCTCTGTTGTCAAGTAAAAATGATTTAACACCTTTTTGCGTTTATTTTCAAATGTGGGGAAACCTAGACTGCAGCTCCCCGTTAAACTGCTCTGTCATAGGTTTCACATTCTTCCCTTCGTCTTCTCTTCCTTAATTTGCTTAAAGAAAATTACAAGAGGTTGTTCAAGACCCTAATGCCATATTTTCCTGGGGTAGAGGGAAATGTATGTTTCCCCTGAAGGTAGGAAAGAAGGCTGCTGCTAGCTCTCTAACAGGACTGTGATTATTCCGGGGCGGGGGGGGAGGGGGGGGGGAGGGGGGTGCTTTTTCTTACAACTCTCTCTGTCATCTGCATTCTTCCAAGGCTCTGAAGGTGCATTTTCTTCTGTATGAAAGGAGATTCTTTGTCCTATTCCTCTCCAGCACCGTGGCTTCCCAAGGTAGACACTATTTTGTGCCTGTCACAGAGAGAGGGAGTGTGCAGGTTTGCAATGCTCACAGACAATTGATTGTCTGCGCTAATGTGTTTCATTTACATGTTTATAACGTCAATGGTGCTGGGTGTCCACTGTACCATTCATTCCCGTATTCCCACAAGGGGGCAATTGTCTGAATGGCCAAGTCAGACACCTTTTTGATTGCTCTTTGCTTGTCTTTTTAGAGCAAAGAGATAAAGGAGGAAAATCTGTGATGCAGAAACACTAGTTGAAAATATACAAAATGTCACCACAAAAGCAGATGTTAACATAAGCCCAAATATGCTTTTTAGCCAAGACGTGCATGTTGAAGAATAGAATTCAGAGCAGAGAGAAGGATGACCCCAAACCAACAAATGCAGCCCCGTTTCTTTACTTCTCTTTCTTCTTAAGCAACCAGATGAAATGTGATTTTCCTTTTAGTTTTTGAGCCTTGGAACATCCAGGCCCCTCCTTGTTGTGAGTGTGTTTGCTGTGATTTGTGAATTTTGTATATATTTATATAGTTCTGTCTGTGCCAACATCATCAGCTTACCACTTGGATAAAAAACCTATTGAGTGACTATTTGGGCTGTAGGGAGTGTAAACTTTTAAAAGTAAGATCCAAGGATTTCTTCATCAAGCAGTTTTTAGAGGGAAAAAAAAAAGATAATAATCATCAGGCTGCAGGAAGCCTTGCCTTCATAAGCTGTGTGCCAAATACTTTTATCTTGGGTGACAGTTGTGTCAGAGCGAAAGCTCTCAAGAAAAGTGTAACTAGTAATTACAAAGTAAATAAAGGATTTCATTTTAAGATGTTCTGTGCTGTTTCTCCTCTCTCTCTCTCTCTCTCTCTCTCTCTCTCTCTCTCTCTCTGGTGTGTGTGTGTGTGTGTGTGTGTGTGTGTGTGTGTGTGTGTGTGTTGTGTTGTGTTTCCTGTCAGGGTGCTGACAGGAAAAAACCATCCATGCATGTGTCTTTTGGAGTTTCTCTCCTCTCAATTCTCTCTTGCATATCATACATCTATGCAAGCCCACAGGAGTACACCTGTTTAAAAATCTTTCACAGATCGGATGGTGCCTTGCTGGTTCATTTATGTAATACCATCATTAGAAGTTGGTCTGGTTTTGTGTGTGGTCCAGGAGGAGAGAAAATCCTCACTGTTGTGTCATGTGGTGGGAAGTAAATGGGGTGGGGGTGGGTTATAATTTTGTAGCAAATTAGGGGAAAAAGAAATCGCCAGTCAGTGGAAGGATTTTTTGCCTCTCTGAGAAGACACACAGTAGCTGCACCGTTAGCTGAACCCCTGACACGGCGGTCTTTTGAATGCCTTAGGTATGATTTCACTTTCGCTCACATCAATGCTGACCTGAATGCCTTTCATATCTGATCCGCTGTGTCTCTCCCAGTAAACATCCCCTGAGGGGAGAACAAAGAAAGAGCTCTTCTTCTTCTTAATCACAATTCAGTCCTTTCACCGCCGGCAGGCTCCATTTGCATTCTGCCACAGAAAGCCAAGATGAAAAGAGAGAGAGAGAGAGAGAGAGAGAGAGAGAGAGAGAGAGAGAGAGAGAGAGAGAGAGAGGGGCAGGGGATAGTGGCTGAGTAAAGTAACTTAGGTGTTTGTGGCTGTTTGTTGGGCCTTCCCCTAGTTACAGCCTTATATAGTTGATACTCACCCCTGCCTGTCCCTCCTGACAGGCATATAGTGTTACAAGATGGCATGTCAGTACTATTCATGGCCACCGCTCCACTTGAGGTAAAAAGTGTCAGAGAGGGATTGAATTCTACCCTAGAAGCCTGTAAGATTCCGGGGGTCAGGTGTGCAGACTTCCCGGTCTCGAATGCTACTTACAATCTGGCCTTAATAACTATGATTGTTTACCGTATGACCTAGGAGGTGAGGGCACTGGAGGATGGGCGGGAAGGGGCGGGCTTGGAGATCCAGCCCTGGTCTGGCTGAAGGGGCTGGTGCACAGCCTGAACACAGACAAAAAAATCCTCAGGAAAACTGGAAAAGACTTTCCCATTCCCCCCCTCCAACCCTGACTTTTTATGATAATTCATATTTTCAAATGAAAGGGGAAAAAAGCCAAGAAAGAAACTCTCAGATGAGCCAAAAAGGAAAAAAAAAATCTCTGAAAAGAATTTTAGGGGGAAAAGTTGTTCTATTTTAAAAAGCTTTGAGGGCTGTAAAGTGCCACGTTTTTCACACCTTCTCCATACTTTTTTTTTCAGATTTTTTTAGTATGTTTAACATTTGTGAGATGACAGCCTTTTTGTATCTCAAACTGGATGCTTCAGGATTTGTAGGGAGGGGCTGGTGGTATTCACGTTTTCTTGACAGAGAAAGTTTGTGCCTAAAGGGCTCCTTCTTGCTGGGAATTGTTTAAACCCTCGTAGGCGGACCTGTCAGGTTTTCCTGTGTTATTTGTCTCCATTTTCAACATGCAAAAGTAACGTGCAGTGGATGACACCGGAACAAGACCACGGCAAGAGCAGGTCCCTCTCGTGACAACTTTGCAGTCCATTATCTTGCTGAAGAACCATCTTGTCTTTTTCCACTTTCTGAAACCACTTTTAAGATACCAACAGTTCTTCCTCCACAATTAGATCACACGCACAACGCGCGCGCGCACACACACACACACACACACACACACACACACACACCCCACACCCCACACACCCTTAGACAGACATACAGGCTTTCCAAAAGAAGAGAGGACTGTTTGATATGGGTGGCTTTTCCAACACCCATGTGATACCCTTCCTTCACTTATGAGAGCAGCAGGGATGGACACATTAGGAGTTGTACATGGGCATGTGACACAGATTCTTAGGTTTTTTTTTTCCCCCTTTTTCCCAGAAGATTTACAGAATTTACAAAAAGAGATTAGCCCTACACCTTCCACCCCTCCTATCCACCCCCATGACTCAAGCAATGAAGGATTTAGGCAGATTTACTTCGGCAAACACCTTTGGACACTGGGGGTGGGGGGGTGGGGGGGAGTCTGTTTGCAAAAGGAGGCTTTTGTTAAGTGAGGTACCGGGCAGCTGTGATATTAACCTACCCAGCAATGCGGGTTAACTCTTTCAGTGCCTGGCCCTTTGCACTCAGCAGATGAAATCCTGGCTCTCCAAAGACACTCAGAATTCTGGCTCTAGCAGTTTATTATTCAGACAAGTCTTGTAGACATGAAAACTGTTCAAGCTTTTAAAACAATGTGGTTTAATTAGATGAGGTGGACTTACATTGCTCATAAGCCCTCCAAATGGTGGTTTATAATTGGCAAGGAAAAAAAAAAGATAGAGAAAGGGAGTCAAGACAGCACATTAAATATTCCAAGAAATATCTTTAGAAAAGCTATTTTCATGTCTAGCTTTTAAAATATTAGACTCCGGTCGCTAGAGGGAATGGAGCAGCTGGGGCCTCTCCACTAAGAAAGACACCAGAAGTTTCTGATGAAGAAAGGGACTTGAAAAGCTGCGGAGGCCAATCGGACAGTGACATTATCTCAGCCCTAATATCCTTGGGAGGGGAAAGTCTTGCCTATCTGTCAGAGCTAGAGGTCATGTGAACCTCAGAGTCAGGCCCTTGGGCCACCGTTACCAGCTTGAGACTTTCCAAAGCAAGCAGAGAGGTTTTTATGAGGAAGGAGTTAATGGTTATTTTTTTGTTGGGCACAAGAATAACTTTACAGGTGTTGCATTTGGGCTTAAATAAGATCGCCTTATTTAGTTTCGAAAGAGAGTGTAGGTGTCAACGTTCGAGCAGCCATAAATGTGTGAGAAAGTAAAGGGTATGAGACATGACAGAATTAAAGGTGTTTGCTATGTTGTTACACCGTGTGTCAGGCTGCGAGCTCCCTTTGTCACAGCCTCCTGGTGATTTGACAGCGCAGATCTACTTCCCTTCTAGGTGAGACAGCATTTTTTAACTGGAGTTATAAATACGGTACACCCTTTGGGTTGCGCCCTGCATCCCAGATTCGTGAATCCTATTTGAAATATCTTGCCCTAAGACACAATGAACAAACACCCATACACAAGGGGGCTGTGGGCTAGGGCCTGGGTAACGCCAGCTTCACAGTAGCTGGCATTGACTGTTGTTTGGCAAGAAGATCCTCTGCCAAATCATCCAATAATTAAGTTTTATGTTATTTGTATGAACGACCAAGCATGCAGTATTCCTTTTCAAATCAAAAGGAGGCTTAAAATTACTTTTTGAACACTTTCAGACCATGGTCAGGTCACAGTTTGGGGGCTGAATTAAAATGATCTCATTCATGATCTAATTGAGGCTGGCACAACCTTATAGCAGTAGCAGGAGTACATAAATATAAATCAAAGACCAAAATTTAGCAAATCATATCATTTGCTAGAAATCTGCTCATGAATTATTCTCCAATTGCCAACCCAGAAGTTAAACTTTGTCTCCCCTCAGCAACAGTAACTGCAGATTTTTTTTTTCAGGCTTCTGACAGGAAAGTTAGAGGAGCTGAATAGAGAAAGGAGAAGGAAGATGATCGATGTTTCATCAGATAACTGTGTGTTTGTGACCCAAGAAAGTATGAGGGCTGATAAAGCCATGCCCAGTACCAGTGGGCACTGCAGGCTTGCTTAGACATTAACACTGGCTGGCTTTCAGAAAGCAGTCTCAGATGAGCCAGTGCCCTGACACAGAGGGTAGAGAGGAGAAAACATTGCCAAAGGACCTGACTGAAACTTTGCTTTAATTTTTTTTTCAACCGAGGGATGCAATCGTCATAATGATTCACGATTACTGGCAGTTCATTCTCTTGCCGAGCCGAGACTTAAAATACTGAGACTTGAAGCTGTCGCTACAGTGAGAAAATGAGATGGAGCTATTAGTTACCTCTCCCATTTTAACTACAAAGTTAAGACTCCAAATAACTTCCCGACCAATAAGGCTCAAATAGCACATTCTACTGTAACTACCACTTGGGGGTTCGTCTTCATTTTTGTGCATCTATGCATTATTTCACCTTTGTTCATGTATAATCTACTATAAACATGAAGAGGTGGAATTCTTAACTTGAATATTTTGAGGTTAAAATTTTACATCTCAGCTGTATGAGGGCAATCCTCCTAGCAAACAATAAATACAGAATTGGTCAGTTTACCCAACTTAACTTAAAGGAAAGTGAGATTTTTTTAAATCTCCATGATACAGAAGAAGCTTAAAAAATAATCTCAGGTGTCAGAGGTAAAATGATTCCTTTCTTTTGAGAATAAGTAATTACCTGTAATGATTTGCCATGACAACAAGACACATTCCACATAAGAACCAGTAACAGCTACATTGCTTCTATGACGAAATATCAGGTTTTGTTCTTTACAGACTGTTTCACATTTCTTAATTAATCCTAGAAAGGGGAAAAAAAGGATTTCTAACAAGGAAGTAGCCACTCACTCCCCCCAAATAAGTAATGAGTAACAAATCAACGAATTTAAAGCATTATACTATGTAAAAATTCTGAGATTTTTTTCCCTCCTCACACACAAATGAGTGCATCTCAAGCAGTCAATGCCCACGTGATCCATAAATTCAGCATACAGCTTTCACTATTTAAATTGTATTTATATTCTCTTGCATATCTAAGTCACTGTAATCAAGGAAACTTTGCAATTTGCCTGTTCTTGGAAGTACCTGTTTCTATTTTCGACACCAAGCACATCAATGGAGTGTTTCCCATCATGAGATTTCTCAGTTGTGAGAGGTGAGGTTTACATAGAAAGAGCTCCGTAGGTTGTGTTTTCATAATAAATAGACCTATTAAGGAGGAACTGTCTAGGAGCAAAATGGTTGTCCTCTAAAGATTTCTTCCATCACCTTTTCTCTACTAACGAAAGGTGAAGCCTAAATGCGGTCCCTATGCACACACTCCTGTATACACACAAACACTACTGCCCACTAGGACCCACATTCTGCTTTTCTTCCTCTTTAGCCTCTATTATAAGATCCACCACGTGAATGAGACATATTTAAACAAAAAGAGTAAATGGGAAGAATTGATGTAGAGTTTTGCCGTAGGATTTCTGGAGGGAAAAGTGTCCTCCATGCTACCTGATTCTTAAAAAAAAAAAAAAAAACTTACTTATGCCTATTACTCTAAGATTAAGTGTATTATTTAGGATAAATTACTAGCTTTATGCTTTTAAGCTGTTTTCCTTCAACAGTACCAACCTTAACACAGATTATCCTAAACTGATTGCAAGTCATTTTAGGAAAGAAAAGGAAAGAAAAAAAAAAGCCAGCATTCTGGGGTCCTAGTTAAAGATGGTGTTTTAAAGTAGTGTTTATGGTGTTTAGGAGAAAAGAGGAGGGAGATTTAAAACTACACAAAATACTTGGAAGTATGTGGTGCTTTCTACACTTGCAGATAAAAAGTGAGGTAGCCTTGTCCTGTGAAGTCCAGACCACAAATGATACGTGTCAGTAGGTTCTTTGATAGGGCTTCTGGCCACAGTGTTTTTGTGCTGTCAAACTGCTGTGTTGAACAAACACCTCCTCCGGGACCAAGTGATAAATGCAGGGACAGGCTGGCTTCAACCAGTCTCAGTGACCTCCTCAGCCACACCCCCATCCCCAGGCCCACCTCCTTCCCCTCCCCCACACTTGAAGTTGACAGTGTAGAGTGGTGGGCAAGGTCTTCCCAGGTGACAGTGGTGACTGATTGCTGGTCCTCCCTTGGTCTCAGGAATCAGTACTCTGGGGTTGCAGGCAAAGTCCCGTTTGTGGCAGGCTTTATCTGGTCTTTTTCAATGAAACCGAACTGAGCTTCTAAACTTTTGCCAACCTCAACTTTTTCCACCTTTGCTTAGTCATTTGAAACACAGCTTGCTCCCCTTGCCTTTCCCTAGTCACTTGAGCTTTATTTTCTACAGTTCAGATGATTACATCGTGCAACACAAAACGCAATTTTGCCTCAAAAACATCCAAACGCAGTACCTCCTACTTCTTGCTTTCTAGTGTGCTTTTAGGGCCAGCCTTTCAGAGGTACAGTCGACTAAAATTTGTCTTCTCTCGGTTGGAGCCATTACTCTCTGACTAAAGCCTGTGTACTGGTGCCTTTGTGTGCGCATTTTTTCCCCTGATGTTAAATGAATTTCCGTCTTCTACTTCTGCAATCTCCAAGAACTAGATAAACCATTATATTTTTTTCCCTGCTCGTATTTTAAAGTGGCGGTCCTGACAGCAGGACGATTATTGCACTTTATGTTTTAGTGGATGTTTGCTGTTGCTAGTTACAGCAACACTTATCATAAGACAGCAAGAAAGGAGTAGTCCCTGGTAATTAAAGTAATGAAATATTCATTTACTCTACCTTTTCTGTAGTCTCACAAATTAGGCTGCTACATTTAATGCCTGCACTGCCTCTGTTTTTATTATAATGGCAGCTTTCGCATCTGCAATTAGGACTAATTCTGACAGTTACAATTTCTGAGGGATGGTAAACAGTGAACGAGATGTGCGGCAGAGGTATTACACGTGAAAAGCCCTTGTCTCTTTAACCTTGTTGTTTTTTTTTTCTCGCAGAGGTTACCTTTTCCCGATGGTGCAAAATCGACTTGACATAACTGTTCATCAGTTTCAGGGTTTTCCCTGGAGGTATTTGCATCAAATCAGCCCAGTCAAGCTTCAAGTTGAAATTGGCAGGCCAGAAACTCACAGGGTAGAGACTAGAAAAGAGACAGCCAAAGTACAGGCAGCAAACTGACAGCCGCCCAGTGAAAGGCAGAGGGGGAGAGGCTGGAAGAAAGAGAAAGCTTTTCAACTTGGGTGTTGGGGAACCCCAGCCCCTCCTGGGCCAATCGCAGTAGTGTTGGCTCCTGGAGGAGCCGGAAAGGTCTAGCTTCAGAATACCTCCAGCTAGTTCCTACAGCTAGAGCCCCTCAGCCCTGCCTGGGTTCCCATTTGCTTACTCTGATTGGATGCCTAAAGAGGAGTGGGCACACTTAATTAAATGGAAGGGACGATTTGAGGCACCTCCCCAATACTTAGTAAAGCTCAAAGGCCAAATCTCATGATCAGTGTTCTAGAAGAAAAGAAGGTTTGGGCTTCTCTCTCTCTCTCTCTCTCTCTCTCTCTCTCTCTCTCTCACACTCTCCCCCCCCCCCTCTCTCTCTCCCACTCTCTAATCCTTAACTTGTAGGACCATGAACAACCCTTCTTTTTACCACGTCTCTTTTCTCTGTTTCTCCTCTGAAGCAGATTAAATGTTCATAGAGACCAGAGATTGGGAGCCTGTAAATTCAAAAAGCTAATGTGTTTTAGTTAACCAAAGCAGTCACGTAGCAAACATTATGTCGAAAGAGACACTCCTGTGAGTAGTATGGAGTTGCAATTCCTCTTTGTCAAGTAATTCCCTTCTGCCCTGATGCTAGAGACTGTTTAAAGACCCCAAAACATGGCAAATCTTAAAACAGTGATGACATTTGATTTTTATTTTGCTATTGAGAGTACCACTTTAAGGAGAATTCTATAGTTGCAAAACTTGTTTTCACAATGAAAATAAATATAAAAAAATGATATCTTTGGCAGAGTACATGTTTTTCTCCTTTATGTCTGTAAAACAGATGCACGTTTCCTTCATTCTTTTCTACATTTTTTTAACTTTGGTGAAGGGGGAGGCTGGTGTCTTTGCCGGATGATTTAA
>CABHPP010108736.1:1502-15593 GCA_902168425.1 Peromyscus attwateri
TCAAATCAGCAGCCAGCCCTTCCTAACCTGGAGTGCTCGCTCCTGGAATTAATTGGATGACAGTTTCAAGGCATCACTACTCTGGGAGGAGGGTTCTCCTTAACAAATCTGTCACATAAGGCCTACAGCTAAGTTAACCATTTTGTTGTTCAAAGATGAGCAAGAAAACATTGTCCACGGTATACCAAAGGGTAATATTTGTCTTGAGAGTGTTGGGTGGCCATTGTATTCGTCTGATAATCATTTACTGAGCTCTGATGGTGCCTGGCACTGTGACAGAGTGAATCAGATACTGTCCTTAATGTTATTATGTATGTATATCAAGAGCAAGTCTAGGCCCTTTAATTCAGCTCTTACAGCCATAGCCCAGGTCCACTCAGTATCAGCTGCTTGTTCCAGGGAGGCCCTGGTTTGCCATAGAACAAGAATAAACCTGTGAGCCGGGCGTTGGTGGCACACGCCTTTAATCCCAGCACTCAGGAGGCAGAGGTAGGTGGATCTCTGTGAGTTCGAGGCCAGCCTGGTCTACAGAGCGAGATCCAGGAAAGGCGCCAAAGCTACACAGAGAAACCCTGTCTCGAAAAACAAAAAAATAAATAAATAAATAAACCTGTGCAGCTGAGTGCAGTGGCTCACACATGTAATTCCAGCACTTGGGAGGCTGAGGCAAACAGATTGCTGTGGGTTTGGGGCTAGCCTGGGATACATGGTGAGTTCCAGGATAGATTGGTGGCACACTTGAAATTTCAACACTTGGGAGGTAGAGGCAGGAAGATGAGGTGGAGGCCGGAGAATCAGAAGTTCAAGGGCTGCCTATGCTACATGGGACCTCATCTCAAGAAAAAAACAAAAACAAGCAAAAAAACATTAAAGCAGAAAAATTGAGAAGCCTCCTCTCTTGCCAGCTTTTAACCATTATAAACTAGCTGCAGTGTTTTTAGATGTATCAGCTTTCTTGAGCATTTGCTGGTTTTGAGTTTTGGATGGTCTTGTGAAACAGGGTCTTATGTAGCCCAGGCTGTAGCGCTTACTTCTGTGCTCAGCAATGTTTTCTCTGACCCTGACATTTCATCAGGCCTAGCTGATTAACTTCAGAGTTTTCTGATCTTTAGGGTCTCTGAGAAGCACTCCTTTGGTAGTCAAGGTTGGGGAGGGGCTCTAATCTTTGGCTTCCCCAGTAGCATGGTTTTTGTTCCCTTTTTCTTTAAAAAAAAAAAAAAATGGGGGCGGGGGAGTGGAAGAACCCTTGCTGCTCTTGCAGAGGATCCTGGTTTGATTCCCAGCACCCGCAAGAAGGTTCAGAACCATCTGCAACTCCAATCCCAGGGGACCTGACCAATGCTCTTTTCTGGCCTCTGAGGAGACCAGGCATGCATGAGGTAGACAGACATACACACAGGCAAAACACTCATATACATGAAAATAAATAAAACTTTAAAAATTTATGCATGTGTGTGTGTGTGTGTGTGTGTGTGTGTGTGTGTGTGTGTGTACAAGCAAAGACATACTCACAAAGATCAGAGGACAACTCCTTTTCCTCCTACCATGAGACCCAGGATGGAACTCATATGTCATCAGATTTGACCAGAAAGCACTTTTGCCAAATGAACCATCTCTTGCCAGTCTTTCGGTGGGGTGTGGGTGCGGGTGTGGCAAGATCTCATGTAGCCCAGGCTGACCTTTGTTAGATTTTGAAGCACAGAGTAAAGAGGCAAAAGGCAGGAAAGAGGCCAGAGTCTGACCTCAGCAGATGAGGCTGTACTTATTAGCACACACAATGAGGGAGAAGAACCTTCCCCGGGCATGGGGGTCCTACCAAGGGAAGAAGAGTATTTGGAGTTTATATACAGACCAGGGAATGAGGAAGGGGATGCAGCTGTGGGGGGCTCCTGTGGCTCTGTGGTCTCTCTTCCTGGAGCTGTTGGTTCAATGAGAGAGTGTGTCAGCAAACATTCCCCTCCTGTTGTGGCTGACCAATGACGGTTTAGCAAAGGTAGCTGTAATATCATAGGAATCCGGTTTTTACAGCCAAGGCACTCTGTCAGCTTTGAAACTGGTGTGTGGCTGAGCGTGCTAACAACAAGCATGAGCCATCAGGCCGGGTTTATGTACTACGTCTGTTGAGCCCAGGACTTCGTGTGTGCTAGGCAAGCGCTGGACTTTTTCTTTTCTTTTTTTCCTCGACAGGGTCTTGCTACATAACTCAGAGTTTCAAACACTCCATATTCCTCCCTCCATGCCCACGGGACTGGGATTGCAGACATGTGCTACAACACCCAATTTAAAAAACATTTAGGTGGGTTTGGTGACACAGGCCTTTGATCACAGCACTCAGGAGGGCAGAGGCAGGTGGATCTCCATGCGTTCAAGGCTAGCCTGATCTATATACTGAGTTCTAGAACAGCCAGAAATATGTAGAGAGACCCTGTCTCCCCACCCCCCCCAAAAAAAAAACTAAACCAAACAAACAAAATTAAAGGGCCGAGAGAATGGTTCAGCACACAAAGGCTCTTGCTGCCTGACGATGTGAGTTGGATCCCCAGCAGCCATGTAAATGTAGAAGGAGAGAACTGACCCCACTAAGTCGTCTCCTCACCTCCACACTCATGCTACAGCATGTACAGCCCCCCATACACAGTAATTGTTTTTTTAATCTTGAGGAGAGCAGAGAGAGACAGCTTGGCAGGTAAGAGCACTGGCTGCTTTTCCGGAGGACCTGAGTTCAATCCCCAGAGTCCACATGGCAGCTGACAACCCTCTGTAACTCCAGTCCCAGGGCATGCGGTGCCCTCTCCTAACCTCTGCGGGCGCTTCATGCTCACGGTGCACAGACATATATACAAGCAAAGCAAGCACACATCTAAAATGGGATTTCACAGGCTTTCAAGCATGGTCTGCAGAGACGCCTCAGCAGCTCACATTGCTCTTGCAGAGGACCCAACTCAGTTCCCAGTACTCATGTCAGTCAGCTTACAACCAACTCACTCCAGCTCCAGATGATCCGACACCTCTGGCCTCAAGTGCACATCCACCTGGCAGTTTACAACCCTCCATAACTCCATTTCCAGGGAATATAATGCCCTCTTTGGACCTCCCAGGACACCAAACACTCACATGGTGCATATACATACATGCAGACAAAACACACACACACACACACACACAGTCTTAAATTTTTCTTTAGTGTTAAACTGAATAGGCTATTCTTTTTTGTTTCTTTTAAGATGGAGTCTTCCCTTATCACCCTGGCTGCTCTAGAACTCCAGGATGGCTCTGAACTCATGCCTCTGACTCCTGAGTGCTAGAACCACTAGACCTGGGAAAGTATATATATATATATATATATATATATATATATATATATATATATATGTATATTTGTTTCTAAGTGAGTATTTTTCAGACAGCTTCTTAACTTAGAGCAAATTGAGTTTCACTGACCCAGCAAGAAATAGCAAGATAACAATGTAACAGCTTTCTTTTGGGCCACCAACCAGCTCCCAAATCATGATACAGAGACTTATTAGTTATGAATGTTCGGCCTTATGTTATGCTTGTCCCTCTAGCTCTTATAACTTATTTTAACCTGTTTCTCTTCATCTACATTTTGCCTCGGGACTTTTTACCTTTCTTTCATTCTGTATGTCCTACTTCCCTGTTTACTCCGTGCCTGTGTCTGGCCCCTGGCATCTCTCTCTCTCTCTCTCTCTCTCTCTCTCCCTTTTGTTCCCTTCTCTCTTCTCTCTCCCCTAATCTAGATACCTCCTCCTATTTATTCTCTCTGCCCTCCAGCCCTGTCTATCCCTCTACTACCTAGCTATTGGCCGTTCAACTTTTTATTAGACCAATAAGGTGCCTTCGGCAACATATCTTTGCATAATTAAACAAATACAATATAAACAAATGTAACACATCTTTGCCTAGTTAAACAAATGCAGCATGAACAAATGTAACACACCTTTACATAATTAAAGTAATATTCTGCAACATAAACAAATGTAACACATCTTTACAGTTAAAGCAGTATTCCACAACAATACCTGAGAAGACTTACCAGCCATGTTAGCATGCGTGTTGCTATGTGTTGCTGCATGTTGCTGCAGATGGAACACAGTGCCTTGCACATACTAGACAAGCATATAACTGATACTGAGTTATACCGCAATCTGCTGTTACCACTTCTAAACAGATCAAAGTTTCCAGGCTAGCATAGTGGAAGAGTGTGGGAAGTCCTCAGTGATGGACAGTTACTATTTACTGAATAAGCGATGTTTTGCTTTTATAAAGCAGATGTTTAGATGGTCTACATATTGAGTTCCAGGCTAGCCAAGTCTACATCATGAGACCCTGCCTCATACAAACAACAACAAAAGAGAGACTCCTCTGGAAGAGAAGAGTAATGAAGGTTTGGGAACACCCAAGTCTTGGTAATACAAGGCCCAATAAAACAAATGTCAGAAGAAACAGCAAGGTCCTTATGGGTATCAAAGGGAGAAGTCCTTACATCTGGTTTGGGTGAGAAAGGGGATAGAGATGGACTGGGGAAGTTGAAGATGGAAATAGAGAGAGAAAACCTTCCAGACAGATGATCAAAGGCATGGCAGGTGAGGCAGGGATGTGTTTGCAAGAGTTCCACAAGTGCCACTGAGCTGGGAAGGACATCCATGGGGATGGAATCCTGAAACCAGTCAGCCACTCAATCTCCATGTCCCCACCCATCTCTCTTCCTCTGAGATTATCTTGCTATAGCACAGACTGACCTTAACCTGCCAATCCACCTGCCTCAACCCTCTCTCCGGTGCCAGCACAAGCTCATCTCAGATCGTGAATATACTTGATATGAGTAATTATTTATGGGGTTAAAAAGCAAAATAATATAATAAAATAATACTTTTCAAAAATACGTAATTTATTTAATTTTTTGTTTATTAGTGTTTGTGTGTGTGTGTGTGTGTGTGTGTGTGTGTGTGTGTTGTGTGTAAGATGGAGGGCACATGCATGGTACATGTGTGGATATCCGGGGACAAGGATGAGAAGTTACTTTTCTCCTTCCACTTTTCTGTGGATTCCTCAGTGGCAAGATTTTTTTTTTTTTTTTTAAATTTAGGGAATAGATAAGGGGACTTGCTTTACAGGAAACCCTGGTTCGATTCCCCGCACCCCTGATGGCTCACAAGCACCTGTAACTCCAGTTCCAGGGACCCGACAGACATGCTCTCTGTCCTCTGAGAGAGCACCAGGTACACACAGGGTGCACAGACACACAGGTGTCTCTTCTAGCAGCAGAGGAGTGCTAAGACAGTCAGTCTCCTTGGCTCTGAGCCAGGCCAGCCTCTGGCTGCGTCTCGTCTCTTAACATTCTTCTGCCTTGTTCTCTGACAATGAAACACCCCCCTTGATGGAATCCAAGTGCTTCTTTCACAGTGTTATCCGCCCATCATGTCCCAGGTGGTTGGCGCTGCCATGTGGGTTCAGTTCTCATGTTGAGCATCACTACTAAATCTTTTTCAAGATCAGCATAACAAAAGAAATGATGTGGAATTAAACTAACAAAAACTATGAGGGAAAAAAAAGATATTACAAAGGCTGCATTCTCTAAACATAATCCAATTAAACTAAATAACAACAAAGATAGAAAAGAGGGTAGGAACGGGGTGATGGTGGCGCACACCTTTGCTCCCTGCACTCAGGAGGCAGAGGCAGGTGGATCTCTGTGAGTTCCCTTCCCAGTAACCACCTGGGACTCTAGTTGTAGGGAATCTGATGCCCTCTTCTGGCCTCTGTTGGCACTGCATGCACACTGTGCACAGACACACTCAAGCACATGCACGTTAAATCTTTAAAGTGGTGGAGTCAGGGGGCTGGAGAGATGGTTCATCACTTAAGAGCACTGGTTGCTCCAGAGGACCTGAGTTCAATTCCCAGCACCCACCTGGCAGCTCACAACCATCTGTAACTCCAGTTCCTGGGATCCAACACCATCGTATGGTCTCTTTGGGCACCAGGCACACATGCAGGTGAGACACCCACACACAATATACTAAAAAATAATTTTAATATGGTGACAGAAACAGTCTTTCAGGGAGACATAGGAACATGGGGAGCTGAGCTGGAGAGTGGGGAGCTGTCCTCTGCTCCCCCAGATCAGAGAAGAGGGAAGCCAGTCAGTTGGCAGCTGGAGTAAAACATGTCCTTGACAAATGGTGGCAACAGAGTGCCCTTAGCTCCTTGTGTCTTTCAAATAAGGTCCTTTCTTCTCTTTTTTAAAAAAGATTTTTATGTATTTTATATGTGTGGGTATTTTGTCTGAGTGTACATCTGCACATCAGAAGAGGGCATTGGATCCCAAAGACTATGGTTATAGACAGTTGTGGGCCACCATGTGGGTGCTGAGAATTGAACTCAGGACTGTTGGAAGAATAACCTTAACCACTGAGCCACCTCTCCAGCCCCAGTCCTTTCTTAGTTACAGAGATCAGGTGACTTCTGCAGCAGTTGGAGACCTCCAGAGGCAGAGGCAGTAGAGAAAGACAAATAGACAGCTGTGAGGGGACTTACCATAGAAGCTGGCTCACATGATCTTAGAGCCTTCAAAGCCCCACAACAAGCCATTTGAAAGCTGACAACCTAGCATTATGGCATCATGGCTAGGAGTGAGTCCAAAGGACTCCAACAGGGAATAAGGGCACACCTCTCATCGCCAAGCCGAAGGTGTCTGAGAACCTCAGTGCTGTTGTTATTGTAAATCCTGATGTCCAAGGTCAGAGATGAAGAATGTGTCTGGGCTCCTAGAAAGAAGACACCATCCTTTTTCTGTCTTCTTTTATCTATTCAGGCCCCAAGCCTCAGGAATGGTACCCTCCCTTATTACGGCTATCCTCCCCACTCCAAAGTGTCACTCTCCTCTGGGAACACCCTCAGAGTCCTCTCCACCCCCAAGATAATGCTTTACCAGCACACTAGCCATTCCTCAAAAACAAACAAACAAACAAAACCCATCACAACTTTATCTGTGACAAAAAGAGCTCTGATTCTCAGGTGGTCTTGTTCATTTTCTAATGAGCTCTAACAGCTACAGACTTTATGTTTATAGATAACAGAGCTTTAGGGGCTAGGAGCCTAAGATGGCGAGGGCCTCTCTGCTGCGGCATCATGAGGCAGAAGGGTGGCTGAGCCTGCATGGGTCAGAGACACAACAAACGTGAGCAAGAGGGCACCCCCAGAGAGCTCACTTTCAGAGTGACACCAGTACCAGTCCATTCAAGAGGCCTTGGCCTTCTTGAACTGTGTTTTCTAATCAGCCCTTACTACGGCTACCTCATGAAGCAACATAGGCAGTTATATTTGAAAGGAGTTTGAAAGCCACGACACCGGGAAGCCTGAGTCCTTCCAGGTCTTCTAGGCCTCCCGAGGCCCTGTTATGTTCAGGTTCTGTAATGTGTCCATGCCACTCTGGTACAAGAGGTTTGATCACAGCAACATGTGAAGCCACAAGTGTGCTGCATGTATGTGGGAGGGACTTCAGACAAAGCTCCTCCACCCTTTCTGGAGGTGTCACTGTGGATCCAGGCAGTGTGGCACATACTTATACAAGCACTAGAGGCTGAGGCAGGAAGATCTTGAGTTTGAGGCCACTCAAGTAGTGTGTAGTGAGACCCTATCTTAAAAACCAAAAAATGAGCCTGCCGTGGTGGTGCACGCCTTTAATCCCAGCACTCGGGAGGCAGAGGCAGGAGAATCTCTGTGAGTTCAAGGCCAGCCTGGTCTACAGAGTGAGTTCCAGGACAGCCAGGGCTGTTATACAGAGAAACCCTGTCTCAAACAAACAAAAAACCCACAAAAACCAAAAATGTGTGTCCACTGCAGGTGGGAGTGGGAAGGTATTTCTGAAGGCTGACCTCTGACCTCTACATGCACACTGTGGCATGCTTGTGCTGCACTCACACACAATATCATACACTAATAAACATTATTTTTTTTTAAAGATTTATTTATTTGGGCTGGAGAGATGGCTCAGCGGTTAAGAACACTGACTGTTCTTCCAGTGGTCCTGAGTTCAATTCCCAGCAACCACATGGTAGATCACAACCATCTCTAATGAGATCTGGCGCCCTCTTCTGGCATGCAGGCAGAACACTGTATACATAATCAATAAATCTTAAAAAAAAAAAAAGATTTATTTATTTATTATGTATACAGCATGTATGAATGCAGGCCAGAAGAGGGCACCAGATCTCATTACAGATGGTTGTGAGCCATCATGTGGTTGCTGGGAATTGAACTCAGGACCTCTGGAAGAGCAGTCAGTGCTCTTAACCTCTGAGCCATCTCTCCAGCCCAACATTATTATTTTTGGTATGAGTGCTCTATCTGCATGTATGCCTACATGCCAGAAGGGGGCATCAGGTCCCATTATAGGTGGTTGTGAGCCACCATGTAGCTGCTGGGAACTGAACTCAGGACCTCTAAAAGAGCAGTCAGTGCTCTTAACCACTGAGCCATCTCTCCAGCCCGCTAATAAACTTTTTGTTTTGTTTTGCCTTTAAAATTTTTAATTCATTTTACATACTAACCACAGATCCCCCTCTCACCCCTCCTCCCTAAACTTATCTTTTTTTCTTTTTAAACTTATCTTTTAAAGTGTTGCTTTTTATGTTTATTTCTATTGGACTCTGCTCCTTGGAACATGCATGACTATGAGGGAGGATGTGACCAAGAGATTTGAAGAAGCCAAAAATAGGGTTTGAGTTCTGTCTAGTTCCGCACCTTAGGAGAAAGCCTAGAATCCCAATGAGAGCCTCAGTCACGATGGTAATATTGGAATACCCAGCATGGTGACATATGCCTGTAATCCTAACACTTGAAAGACAGGATTGCTTCAAGCCTGAGACCAGCCTGGTCCATACAGCAAGTTTTAGACCATCCAGTACTACCTTGTTTCAAAATTAAGGAAATAACTAAAATAGCAGCCATGCTCTCTATCCTGATCACCCAGAATGGTCGGGTAGCAGAGGAGAGTAAGAGATTCACAGTATTGACCTGTTCTGTTTGTGTGCATGTGTATTTGTGTGTGTGTGTGTGTGTGTGTGTGTACTTGTGTGTGCACGTGCATGTGGAGGCCAGTGTTGGGTGTCTGCCTTGTCCACTCCCCACTGTTTTTATTTTTTATTTTGTTTTGTTTGAGACAAGATCTCTCTATACAGCTCTGGCTGTCCTGGAACTCACTGTGTAGACTAGGCTGGGCTTAAACTCACAGAAATTTTCCTGCCTTTGCATCAAGAGTGCTGGGATTAAAGGTGTGTGCCGTGACCCCTGTGTGGATTTCGCTTTTTTTAAAAAATTTTTTAATTTTTTAAAGATTTATTTATTATGTATACAGTGTTCTGCCTGCATGTATGTCTGGTGCCCAGAAGAGGGCACCAGATCTCATTATAGATGGTTGTGAGTCACCATGTGGTTGCTGGGAATTGAACTCAGGACCTTTGGAAGAGCAGCCAGTGCTCTTAACCTCTGAGCCATGAGATTGGGCCTCTCACTGAACCTGGAGCTCACTGATTGTTCAGACTAGATGGTTGGCAAATACCAGGATCCTCCCGTTTCCCCTAGTGCTGGGACTCCAGGCACGTGTCTCCACACGCAGGTTTTCTGTGGGTGCTGGGGATTGAACTCAGGTCCTCACGCTTGTGTGGCAGGCACTTTACTTATTGAGCCATCTTTCCAGCCCAAAAACTGTTCTCTGTTGATTACAAAGTAAAATTTACGGGCATAAAGACTTATATTGTAAAACTGGCCATACTAGCGAATAGCAATCTCAGGACTCAGGAGGTAGAGGCAGGAGAATCACAGAGTTCAAGGCTAGCCCTGGAAACAGAGAGACCTGTCTCAAACAAACAAACAAACAGATAGAATTAACACTAAGAGACTGGGGTGTGGCTTAGTGATAGAGCATTTGTCTAACATTTGTGGAGCTCTGTGCTTAATCCTCAGTATAGGAAGAAAGAAGGAAGGAAGGAAAGAAGGAGGGAGGAAGGGAAGGATGGAAGGGCAGAGAAATGGCTTAGTAGTCAGGAGCTCTTGTTATTCTTTGGAATAAAAGAATGAGCAAAGAAAATGTAACATGAAAACAGAAGTAGAAAAGTACTTACAGTTGGGCGGTGGTGGCACACGCCTTTAATCCCAGCACTTGGGAGACAGAGGCAGGCGGAGCTCTGTGAGTTTGAGGACAGCCATAGCTACACAGAGAAACCCTGTCTCGAAAAATAAAAACAACAAAACAGAAAGAAAGAGAGCCATAACTTTGTAAGCCATCAGAAGTCAGCTTCGTCGGTGTCTTGTCGACTCTGTTGGAATCAGCTCAGTTCAATAAATGTGAACTACATCAAGTGCCTGCCCTCCCAGCCCTTCTCCCAGCGTGTCTGTGCAAAACGTACAACGTGAACTGGAGGGAAGCGAACATCACTCTGGAATCTCAGTAAAAGCTTCATCACCTTTACCCATGCAGCTGGACCCCGCTGTTGGCCATTTAGATGGTTTCCAGTTTTCATTATTAAGAAACGAGGGCAGGTTGGGCCGGAGAGATGGCTCAGTGTTGGTTAAGGGCACTGGCTGCTCTTGCAGAGGACCTGAGTTCAATTCCCAGCACGCACATGATGGCGCACTACCATCTGTAACTCCAGTTCCAGGGGAGCCAACACCCTCGGACTTCCATGGGTATGTGGTTCACATACATGCAGGCATTCATACACATAAGTACATCTTAAAGAAACAAAAACAGATCAGGTGTACAGGTCCTCAGCTATTCCCAGCTGAGGGCAGGAGGATCGAAAGTTCAAGGTGAGTGGGCAAGATGGCCGAGCAGTTGAAGGCATTTGCTGCCTAGCCTAAACACCTCAGTCCCACATGTGGGGGCAGAGAACTGACTTGTGCAAGTAGTCTCCTAACCCCCACGGGGAGCAAGCACCAAGCCCAGCTCCCAACAAGCCTTTTTTGTTTTGTTTTTCTCGTCCTGGAAACTGGACCCAGGGTCCTGCCCTTAGTTAGGCAAGTGCTTTGTCATCCCACCCAAGCTACAGCCTCAGTGCCTGAAAACACCCCTGAGCCCGTCTCCTAGAACACAGCTGCACTGACCATACCTGATACCACCAAATGAAAATTACTGGCTCAAAAGCGAAACGCCTTTCCAAGGCTTTAAAATAGACTACAAAACCTCTCTGCAGAGCGGCTCCAGTTCACTCCCTCCAAGCAGCGGTATCTGCGAACATGCAGTCCTGTTCATGTCAGCTATGATGGTGACAAGCAAAATATTTGAAGCTGAAAATGATTCTGGTTTTTTCCACTACCAGGACTAAACCTAGTGCTCCGCATATGCTGGGTGAACACTCAACTGCTGTGCTACACCCTTCTCCCTCAAAATGATTTTTTTCATTTATTCAACAAATATTTATGATTGTCCTCTATGTGTGGGGCCAGGCAATGCAGATAATAAGAGCTATGTTTAATAAGAAAGCAAAATAAGCCAGGTGGTGGTATCACAAGGCTTTAATCCCAGTACTCGGGAGGCAGAGGCAGCGGATCTCTATGAGTTCAAGGCCGACATGGTGTACAAAACCAGTTCCAGGACAGCCAAGGCTACACAGAGAAACCCTGCCTCGAAAAACAAAAACAAAAAGACAAGAAACGAAAAACAAAACAAAATTAAAATTAAAAAAAAAAAAAAAAAACAACCAACCAAACAAACAAAAAACAAGAAAGAAAGAAAAATACAAGCTGGATATAATGACAGAGGCTTGTAAATCCCAGTATGTGGCAGACTACAAGGAGAAAGGGTCATGAGGTCAAGACCTGTCTCAAAAAAGAAAAAAAAGAGCCGGGCGTTGGTGGCGCACGCCTTTAATCCCAGCACTCGGGAGGCAGAGGCAGGCGGATCTCTGTGAGTTCGAGGTCAGCCTGGGCTACCAAGTGAGCTCCAGGAAAGGCACAAAGCTACACAGAGAAACCCTGTCTCGAAAAACCAAAAAAAAAAAAAAAAAAAAAGAAAAAAAAGTCTGGGGGACTGTCAAGACCAGAGTTTGGATCCCCAAAACCCATTTAAGTGGCTTACCTGTAAATTCCAGCCTTGAAAAGTGGAGTGAGGGTCTTCAGCACAAGCTCACTAGGGACACTGGTCATGTCGGTGAGTGTTGTTTGAGGACAGACCCTGCCTCATGAATAATGAGGTGGGAGAACAGTCAGTTATAACGCCCAACATCACCTTAGGCCGCCACATGCACATGCACGTATGTGCATTCAAACCCAGACATCTAGGCACCCTCACACACGAAAAACACGCATTCACAGGTTCTACATAGAAAAACAAACAAAAGCCACAAAACAAAATAAAAACCCCAGGTCTGGGGAGAGGACTGCAGTGAAGGCCTGCAGAGAAGACTGCAGTGAGGGCCCGAGAGGACTGCAGTGAGGGCCCGAGAGGGCTGCAGTGAGGGCCTGGTGAGAGGACTGCAGTGAGGGCCCGAGAGGGCTGCAGTGAAGGCCCGAGAGGGCTGCAGTGAGGGCCCGGTGAGAGGGCTGCAGTGAGGGCCCGAGAGGGCTGCAATGAAGGCCCGAGAGAACTGCAGTGAGGGCCTGAGAGGATTGGAGTGAGGGCCTGAGAGGGCTGCCGTGAGGGCCCGAGAGGACTACAGTGAGGGCCTGAGAGGACTGCAGTGAAGGCCTGGTGAGAGGACTGCAGTGAGGGCCTGGTGAGAGGACTGCAGTGAGGGCCTGGTGAGAGGACTGCAGTGAGGGCCCGAGAGGACTGCAGTGAGGGCCCGAGAGGACTGCAGTGAGGGCCCGAGAGGGCTGCAGTGAAGGCCCGAGAGGACTGCAGTGAGGGCCTGGTGAGAAGACTGCAGTGAGGGCCCGAGAGGGCTGCAGAGAGGACTGCAGTGAAGGTGCTAGCCTTAAAGCCAGAGGAGCTGAGTTCAACTCTGGGGATCCAGAGGGTTGAGAGAGAGAACCAATTTCTGCAAGTTGTTCTCTAATACGCATGCACGCATGCACGCACACACGCACGCACACACACACGCACACACACATAGGTACGTACATGCGCACACTCCTGTGCACACGCACACACACTCAGACACACACAGACACAGACACACACACACAACTATTTTTGTGTCAGGTTAGTAGTAGATCCCTGTGATCCCAGCACTTGAGAGGTGGAGGAGAGATGGGGAGTTTGAGGCCAGCATAGGAACTTGTCTCAAATAAAAAAACCAAAAACCAAAAACCAAAATAAAACATGTGCCATCATCATCTGTTTTTGCTTTTTGTGTTTCAAGACTACACAGGGTCTTTCTGTGTAGCCCTGGCTGTCCTGGAACTGGCTCTGTAGATACAGCTGGCCTTGAACTCACAGAGATCTACCTGCCTCTGCTTCTCAAGTACTGGGATTAAAGGTGTGCACCTGCGCCATCCCCCCCACCCCCCAGTCTGGAAGGCACAAGTGTTTAATCCTAGCATTTGGGAGGCAGAGGCAGGCAGATCTCTATGAGTTCGAGGCCAGCCTGGTCTACAGAGCAAGACCTGGAAAAAACCAAAACCAAAACAAACAAAAAGCAAAAACAAAACAAAAAAGTTGTGGTAGGTTGGCCTAGAGTTGCTTCAATTCATAACAGCAATGTGTGCAAGCATGAGGACCCAAGTTTGGATCCCAGCAACCAGATAAAAAGCTAGACACGAACATGCTCCTGTAACCCCAGTGCTATGGGGGATGGGGGAGCGCAGGGGGGTCCCTGTGGCTTGGGGTCCACCCACTTAGTTCCAGGCTCAGAAAGAAACAGAAACCCTGTCTTAAAGGAAGATGGCAGGACACCATGAGTGCTCATACCTGCACACACATAGAATTTTTATTATTAAAGATATTATTTATCTATAATATATAGCAAATTTTCTTCAGTTGACATTTGGCTGGGAGTGGAGGCATAGAGAGAAGACACACACATATACACACACACACACACACACAGAGAGAGAGAGAGAGAGAGAGAGCTTGATTACATATATATACAAATAAGATTTTATATAAAAGGAAGATGGCAGGACACC
>CABHPP010108738.1:5672-35607 GCA_902168425.1 Peromyscus attwateri
TTTATTTTTATTTTTGTGCATTGGTGTTTCGCCTGCATGTATGTCTGTGTGAAGGTGTTGGATTCCCTGGAACTGGAGTTACAGACATTTGTGAGCTGGCATGTTGGGTGCTGGGAATTGAACCCAGGTACTCTGTAAGAGCAGCCAGTGTGAGTGCACTTAACTGCTGAGCCATCTCTCCAACTCCTGATGGAAGTTTAAAAAATAGGGTTTCCTCCTAGCATTTTGTTAGGGGAACTGGAAACATAAAAGCACGTGGCACGTACTACTTGGCACAGGGGCCATGCTGATCTCCGAGGTTGGAGTTTTAGTATGTGTGCTGAAGTGAGCAAAGGTACCTTTCTACTGAAATGTGTAGTGCGTGTAACCTGAAACTCCACTAGACGGCACCACTACTAGCCGAACTGGCAGAGGCTCTGGGCTATGATACTTTGGACAAACTGGTTGGCGTGGGGTGTGGATAGGTGTCACACAAAATAGAATCTGATTTTAAAACCTGGACGTGAGTACTAGGTAGTTACACACCTATTTAGTACTTTACATTCCTCTGAAAGCTGTAAAGTTGGGGGACATAGTTGGTGCAGGTTTGGCCAGGATGAGCTGAAGTCTAGGTGTGGACTGAAACATCCTATGTCACACGCAGGGTTCTACACAGCGTTCAACTGCTTTATTAGTGAGGGACAGCGCACACAACTTCCCGGATGATAGGCCCACCTTGTAGTATCTAACGATGTCTACTGACTGCTTAGTCTTTGGTCTCTAATGTGTTCATCTTTGAGCTTGCTTCTCTTCAAACTGCTGACAGACCTCCATTTCAGCTGTGACCACAGAACAGAGAACATGTTCTCCCCCAACAATTGCTCCTGGGGACCAGAGACGTCTCAGCAGTAAGAGAGTTTATTGCTCCTGCAAAGGACAACCTAGGCCTTCCCCAGTATTCTTGTCAGGCAGCTCACAACTGCTTGTAACTCCAGTTCTAGGGGTTCTGATACCCTCTTCTGGACTCTGGGGACCCGCATGCATGTATTGCAGAAAGCTCACACAGACTTACATAAAAAATAAATCTTAAGGAACTTTCTTGCAGAGAATGGTGGTGAATTAACATTGAATCTCAATACCTGAGATGTCCTGAGTTCAAGGCCAGCCATAGCTACTTAGATTCTTTTTTTTTTTTTTTTTTTTCGAGACAGGGTTTCTCTGTGTAGCTTTGCGCCTTTCCTGGAGCTCACTTGGTAGCCCAGGCTGGCCTCGAACTCACAGAGATCCGCCTGGCTCTGCCTCCCGAGTGCTGGGATTAAAGGCGTGCGCCACCAATGCCCGGCAGATTCTTTTAAAGATAAGTCTCCTGATTAAAATACGTTTTCTTGGTTCAAAGTTGGATTAACCCAAGCGTTTGGCATAGGCCAAAGCAGTTTCAAAATCAGGAGAATATGATTTGTTTCCTTTTGAAATCTAATTGCCTGTTTATTCTACAAATACAGTAGCAGATATCATGGAGTTTACACACTAGTGGGGAATAACAGTTGGCTTAGGGGATGCCTAAGAATGTCAGTGTGGAGGGCCTGAGGTTGTGGGGGAAACACATGAAGGGAAATGTGGCTAGCTGAAAATGACCTCCACTAGAGTGGAGGTCAGGAAAACACGGTGCTTGTGGTGCGGACAGCCCTGAGCTCATGGCTGTTTCCTAATCAAGTTCATTAGGCTTGAGTGGAAACATGCTGGTTCTAAGCGGGAAAGAAGCCTACATCTTGGTGACAGTCATCACATCTCATCGTAACGATTACACTCAAAATCTGCACATGGAGAGAGTCCTCAAAAGAGGGAAATTGGAATATTTAAAAATTTCTCACAATAAATACAGCTGCACCCAAAAAAATACGAGGCTTATTTTCATATCAATGGAGACAATTTACAGAACATACCCATTCTAAGCATCAGATTTTAACAAACATCATCTATGTAAGTACATTTCTACTACCACAGTTCACTTTGAAGTGTGTTACCCCCACCTGCCAACCACCACACGCCCTAGTCTTTTTTTTTGTTTTGTTTTTTTCGAGACAGGGTTTCTCTGTGTAGCTTTGCGCCTTTCCTGGAGCTCACTTGGTAGCCCAGGCTGGCCTCGAACTCACAGAGATCCGCCTGGCTCTGCCTCCCGAGTGCTGGGATTAAAGGTGTGCGCCACCAACGCCCGGCGACACTCCCTAGTCTTAAGATAATCAGTGTTGTACTCTTTTGAGACAGGGTTTCACGTAGCCCAGGCTGGCTTCCAACTCATTAG
The DNA here is from genome assembly GCA_902168425.1 of Peromyscus attwateri. Taxonomy (NCBI): domain Eukaryota; kingdom Metazoa; phylum Chordata; class Mammalia; order Rodentia; family Cricetidae; genus Peromyscus; species Peromyscus attwateri. Next base: position 7,954 of record CABHPP010108738.1, read on the forward strand.
CCAAGGATGACCTTGAATTCCTGATTCCCTCTCTCCATAAATGCTGGGATTACAGGCAAGCACCACCGCTCCCAGTGTATAGGTGATGGACACAGAACTCAGGGTTCATCCATGCACACCAGAAAGTTCTTCACCAACTAACCTATATCTTCAGCATCTGAAGTAGTTTGTCTTCACCCCGTAGGGTGTTCGTCTTTCTAGAATTTATTTTTTTAGGTTTATTTTATGCATATGAATGTGTACCTAGTGAGTGTCTGGAAATTATTGACAGTTATGCGGTACCATTTAGATGCTGAATCATTAACTGGTAGTGTGAGGATGATGTAGGTCACTGTTTACAAAGTAGGCTTCTAAAACAAACTTTTCTCAAAACCATTCTGACAGGTGACTTCTAAGATACCATTTAGATGTTTCTGACCTGCTCACTGTTGTTACCTCCTCTCAGAGTATGGGTGGGCATCTGATTTATTTTAAACAGAGCAGTGCAGAAAAGACAGTTACCTAGGAGTGTAATTAGGCTGTAAGATACTGCCTCCTGTTTTGTTGAATCTAGGACTCTTACCATGTGTGTGATAGTAGATACTCTCACAGAAGCCTCTTGTGGCGAGGAACTGAGACCTTAGTCCAACAGCCTTGAGGGACAGAATCTAGCAACCACATGAACAGACAGGAAGTGGATCCAGAGATGCCTGCAGCCTTGAGAGAGGCCCTCACCCATAAAACTAGGAGAAAGAGCTGCTTTAAGCTACTAGTTTTGGAGAAATTTACTGCACAGCAGCAGTTAGCCAATGCTAGCACTGGAGAGCCTCATTTGCATAGAGCTTTAGTGCCCCTCATATCCCTGTCTTCAGCCTGTGCATCAGGAAAGTCAGTCTTCTTTCCTGTGTTGCGTCCAGACAACCTGGGCTATCAAATGTCTCACATCTGGTTATCAAATTACACCGAGTCTCCTGAAACAACTCTGCCAACACCACTGACCAGTCCTTCCAAGCCAGCTAAGGTGACATGGCTTGGGATGGCTGTCTTTGCCTGAAATTTGGCAAGTATCTCCACATTCCTGCATTACAGAAGACACAAAGGAACACCAAGATGAGTGACAAATCATGGACACCTTTGATGGGATGATTATGCAAAGGACAAGTGTCTTGGTTGGAGAAACGGATATATTCTAGAACTGCATAGCAGCCAATGAATTTAGAGGGTTTTTTGAAATTATGTAATTTACTTGATGGGACATCAGGTGACTGGGAAGTGATTGGAAGTAATATTGAAAAGAGTGTAGACCAGGAAACAGCTAACACACTGTTCTGGGCAACAAAAGAAATGAGGACTTTAGAAGCTGTTTGAGAGAATGAAAGTTTAAAAACAAAGGAACTTTGAGGCTGGTAAGATGGCTCAGTGGGTAGAGGTGCTTGCTGCTAAGCCTAAGTTCGATCCCTAGTGCCCACACAGGGGAAGGAAAGAACCGAGTCCTGATAGTTGCCCTCTGACTTCCTCATGCGTACCACAGCGCCCCGCGCACTCCCCTACCTCCCACAGAGTAAGTGTAACCAGCACTGTGCCTGGCCGTTAGACACAGACACTCATCCTCAACAGAAAACAGTGCGTGGTGGCTCCGCTGATGCGGTGCTGGTAATGTAAGCATGAGGACCCGACTCCAGATCACTAGCATCCACATAAAAAGTCCAGGCACAAGGCCTACAAGATGGCTCAGAAGGTAAAGCCCCTGCCACTAACCCTGCCAACCCGAGTTCAAACACCAGAACCTAAGTAGTGGAAGGAGAAATCAAGTTTCCTAATCCACGTGCACACTGGCATATATGCACACACAAATAAGCAGACGTAATTAAAAAATAAATGGGCACGGAAGCAAATGCCCATAATCCCAGAGCTGGGGAGGCGGATCCTTGAGGCCTCTGCTGGCCAGCAGTCTGAATGAACCAGTGAAGTCCAGTGTGAGAGCCTGTTTGAAGGCTGATGGAGGGGGTAGAGAGCTGGTTTAACAGTGAGGGGTACCTGCTGCTCTGCTGCTCTTCCAGGAGACCAGTTCAGAGTTTGGTTCCCAGCAACCACACTGGGAGGCTTCTATCAACTGCCTGTTAATGTAACTCCAAGGGATCTAACAGCTGGCTTCCACACACATGTACCCCTTTAATACACACAGACACATAGATACATATGAATAGATAGCAATCTTTTTTATAAAGGTGGACAGCTGTAGAGGACGGCTGAAGTCACACTTTAGCCTCTACATGCATGTGCACATGTACATGTGCATATACATATGAACAAAAGCATATACTATGCACATCACATGTAATACAAAGAAACATGTTTACTACTTGGAAGGCTGAGGCAGGAGGATTCCCAAGTTCAAGGCCAGCCTGGGCAATGTAGTGAGACTTCTACCTCAAAAACAAGGAAACATTAAAACAAAGAACATGGAAATCTTAGAACTGAGCCTTTGACCAGGAAAGCTGAGAAGTGGAGCCAAATGCCATGGCTCATGTTTGTGATTCTGGGACTAGGGCTAAGGCAAGAACATCACTGGGAGTTTGAGGCCAGCCTGGGCTACAATGTGATAGTTTGTATCTAAAAACTCCTCTTGTAACAATTTGAGGCCAGCCTGGGCAACAGTGTGATACTTTGTATCTAAAATCCCCTCTTCTAACAATTCATTATATTCTATACCTTCCTTCAGGTGGTCACGGCTGAAACAGTATCTCTGTAGTTCACACTGGTCTTGAGCTCAAAAGCAATCCTCCTGCCTCAGTCTCCTGAGAAAAAAACTGTAAACCGACTGCAGTGAGGACAAGAGGCAGAAGTGGGAATCTGAAGAGACATGACCAAATAGTATTTCTCCAAATGCAATTAAACAGACTTGGCTGAAAATTTCAGCAATAAAATTATAGCAGAGAATCTCTGTCTGTCTCTCTTGTCTCTCCCATTTTTTTCCAGACAGGGTTTCTCTTTGTAGTCCTGGCTGTCTTTGAACTCAGAGATCCACCTGCCTCTGCCTCCCAAGTGCTGGGATTAAAGGTGTGCACCACCACGGCTCTGGATGTCTTTTTCTCTTGAAAAATACATACCTTAACTCTTCGAGTGATGCTGAGAAATTGGCAGGTCTTATCATAAAGCTCCTCCAGGTTTGCTCTGTCCCAGTAGAAGTCAGGAGTCATCAAGAAATCTGAACTCAAGTTTATGCGGTGCCTTAAATCAGAAAGTACAGTTTAGCTTTTTATTTATGGTAAAATAAAAACCAGTTCCTATTATATTCCATATTTTCATGGTGCAATTTGAGAACAGTTTTAAGTGTCCCTCTTCGAAAAATATTTGAGAAGTGTACACACCCTCCCCCCCACACCTGTGCACCCTCTAAAGTAAAGCCAGGAAGAAATAAAAAGGTAAGGACGGGTAAACCTCCCTTTTCTTGATCCCGGAAGCTCTCCCTTCCTCGCTCTGGGCTCACTGGCCACTTTCAGATTCCTCTATAACATTCCAGCCACTGTGCAAACACAAGACAGGCAGCAGCATGCAGAGTCTCTTCCTTTTCAACAGGGCTGCGTAGGCTAGCCTGGCCAGGAACTGACTATGTAGCTCAGGCTAGCTTGGCTTTGGGTAAGCCTTGGTCTCTAGCGGACTAAGACTTCTAAGGGGTGTGCCGTCACACTGGCACTCTCTTAGTTTCACTCATATTTTGGTATCGGAAGTGTGAGCTTACTTTAAAAATATTTAAGTTAATGGAAATTCATGTTGCATAGTAAAATACAAACAGCTGTTAACTTTTTAAGATGTATGTTGGAGAGGAAAGCAGAAACACAGTGGTCAGCTTGGTTAGCCTACCAAACAATGCAAAATCCTTTACTCCTTAATGACAGGACGGGCCTGTGAACACTTTCATAGGACTACCTGTACATTTCTCCATGAACAGACTTGTGTATATGCACAGGTCAAGAGAAATAAAAGTATTTTTACTATGCAAATGAAATAATACCACATATATAATTTGCAACTTGATTTTTTTTTTTTTTCCTCAGGCACCCCCAGGCTGGCCTAGGACTCACTGTATACCAAGGATGACCTTGGATTTCTGATCCTCCTGCCTCCACCTCCCCAGTGCTGGTATTACAAGCATGTCTGGTTCATGTGGTGCTGGGGATCAAACTCAGGGCTTCCCTTATGTCAGGCAAGCAATCTGCCAAGATCAAGAACTGTAATTTTAGTACCAACACATGATAGCTTTTGTTTTTGTAACTTCTGGAATTATAAACAGTTCATTTATTTTGTCAGAATTTTTGGTCTTACTGTGCTCATAAATTTGTTAGCATTTTTCAAAAGGAGTGATTTTGTTTGTTTGTTTGTTCGTTTTTCGATACAGGGTTTCTCTGTGTAGTTTTGGTGCCCTTCCTGGATCTCGCTCTGTAGACCAGGCTGGCCTTGAACTCACAGTGATCCGCCTGGCTCTGCCTCCCGAGCCCTTGTTTTGTTTTTGTATTTCAACAAGATCTCACTGTTACCTTGGCTGATCTGGAACTCACTGCGTACACTAGCCTGATTTTGTAATCACAGAGACTTGCTTCCATCCATCTCCACAGCAATGGCATTACAGGCATGCACCATATCTTGTAATTTTTTTCTTTTTTCTTTTTTTTAAGACAAGGTCTCAGCCAGGTGTACTGGTGCACACCTTTAATCCCAGCGCTTGGGAGACAGAGGCTGGCGGAGCTGAGTTCAAGGCCAGTCTGGTCTACAGAGCAAGTTCCAGAACAGCTAGGGCTACACAGAGAAGCTCTGTCTTGGAAAAGAATAAAATAAAAAAGACAAGGTCTCATGTAGTGTACCCTGGCCTCAAACTCCTTGACTAGCTTGAGAATCACCTTGAATTTCTGATTCTTATTTCCATGGTTTCCTGCAGTGCTGGGGGTCAAAGCCAGGCCTTGTGCATAAACAATTTTGAACTATTGAGAGTGTGTGGCAAAGCACGTAGTGATCAGAGGACAGCTTTGTAGGTTGCCTGTCTCTCCAAACCTTTACTTGGGGTTGCCAGGCTTGCTCAACAGCAAGTGAGCCACCTGCTGGCCCATTACTTTCTTTGTAGTAACACAGACACACTCTCACTGTAAGACGAAAACAGGGGAAGGAAAGTCAGGCTTTGTAGAAACTATTCTCAAATGAAATTCATTTAGTCCTAACTTTTGAGTTTGGGTATTACAATTTATGGATTCTGCTTGTATTAGCTAGAGAATAGGGAAAAACAATCTCCCCTACTTCTCAGGAACACAGGTCTATTGCTGGATGCTCTCGGGAATGTGAACGAGCATCCCTGCTGTCTGGGAAACACAGACACTGGAGCCCTGGACCACTCTTCTACGGGCTGATCTAAGGTGGTGAGAAGACATCTGAGGAAACTGGATGACGAGCCCAGTGAGACAACCGCAACCAGGCCGCATCACTCCACACAGACGGGAAATCACCAGTGAGGAGACAGGCTCCTCTCATCTGGACCACTGTCCAGTGTCAGACTCAGTAAATTAGGGGAAAACTTCCCGGAACAATGACGCCCAGTAACTAAGTGTACAAATCACACTCCGCGTCATGTGCACTGCCCTGTCTCCCGGGGGTCATGTGACGTGTGACACGTTTAATAAAGAGGGGCTTTGCTCTTCTGTCGTCATCTGATTTCCTGACAGTCCTAATGGAGCCTTCCTGCTTCTCATGGGGAAGAGTTTTTACTGCTTAGAGTTAAATGGATTGTCTTAAAGGAAATCCTTCATTTACAAGAGGACATTTTACCTGAGGGCAAAGAGCTCACCCATTTTCTGCATAACTTCTTTATGAGACAGTCTGACCTTCTTCCCAGCTTTTAGTGCCTGTTTGGAAGGAAAACAAAAACAGGAAACATATACAATGGGCCTCTGTCTGTGGGATCTCCATTTGTGGCTCCAATGAACTCCATTCAGAAAATACTAAAAACTGCACCTTTATTGATCAGGTACACTCTTTTTGTTTGTTATTCTACACACATCACAGCAAACACTGACATTTTAGGCAAAGATGACCTGCACAGATTTTGGTACCCTGGGCAGGAAGAACTCTTGGAACAGTCAATCCTCCTGACAGATACTTCATGTACATCTTTCTAATCAGTGTTAGGTCTATGTAGCATGTTCTCAAGGAACACTTCATTTTATATGAATGATTTAGAAAACTGTTGCCCACTGAAATGTCCTAACTCATATCAAGAGTTCAGAATTTTACACTCAGGCTTTCCATCCCTTCTGTTACAGTCTGGTTCCTAAATGGCCCCTGTAGGCTGTCCGTCCAAGGCTTCATCCTCAGCTTGCGTTATTGGAAAGTGGGTAAAATCTTTAGAGGTGCAGCCTTCTGGGAAGAAGTTAGGCTACTTCTTACACGGCCTTGAAGGGGCTGCTGGGACCCTGGCCCTTTTCCCTTCTCACCATGACCTGGCTGCCATGAGGTGAGCAGCTTGCCCCACCACGGGCTTCCTGCCACAAGGTGCTGCCTCCCAAGGCCTAAACCAATGCACCCGTCCAGCTGCACAAGTTGGGCAAATAAGCCCAGTGTTTCCTACTAAAACACTGGTTACTCCAGGCTTATGTTTACGTACGAGAAAGCTAATTAATGTATCCTTTTCAGTTTTTTCGATGATAAACATTCCTTGTCGCTCATTTTAAAGAGATTTTTTTTTTAAAAAAGATTTATTTATTATGTATACAGTGTTCTGCCTGTATGTATGCCTGCAGGCCAGAAGAGGACACCAGATCTCATTACAGATGGTTGTGAGCCACCATGTGGTTGCTGGGAATTGAACTCAGGACCTTTGGAAGAACAGCCAGTGCTCTTAACTGCTGAGCCGTCTCTCCAGCCCAGAGATTTGTTTTTATTTTATGTGTATGAGTGCTTGCCTGCATGTTGGTTTTGGCATCACATGAGTGACTAATACCAGAAAACATCAGAAGTGAGTATTAGATCCCCTGGAACTGGAGTTATAAGCAGTTGTGAGCTGCCATGTGGGTGCTGGGAACCAAACCCAGGTCAGCTGCAAGAGCAGATCTCTGCAGCCTAGACCCATTCCCCCCAAGAATAATAAGTCATATTATTCTGTTATAGTAAAGACCTAGGACCCTGTGAATGCTGGACAATCACACCACCACTGGGCCACACCCAGCACGGTTTGCCTTTCACTGAGTCACACTGAAAACACTGCACTCACAGCACAGTCATCTGAAGTCTTCAACGTGGGATTCCTTAGCTGACTTCATCATTTTCTGTGTAACTGAACATGTTTCCACTACAGTTTCTGCAGCTTTTCTAATTATCAGTACTTTATAGTCAAATGTGCATATCATCATGTTGAGCAATTAGTACTCTCCCCCCAAGAAGCCAATTCTTGATAAAAAAGCATAGAGCTGATATAATTACCTCTGGAATTGACTGAATAGACTCAATAAATTTGTCCAGTGTTGCTTCCCAAATAGCCAGTTTCACTGGGAAAAGAAGGAAGAGGGAACGTTTCTTTACCATCATGGGCACATCTACAGAGAATGCAGAACGGCACGGTGCCTCTGTTCCACTTCCGAACTTTACCATTGGGCATATCTACAGAGAATGCAGAACGGCACGGTGCCTCTGCTGCCGCTGCCGAACTTTACCATTGGGCACATCTACACAGAATGCAGAACGGCACGGTGCCTCTGTTCCGCTTCCGAACTTTACCATCATGGGCACATCTACACAGAATGCAGAACGGCACGGTGCCTCTGTTCCGCTTCCGAACTTTACCATTGGGCACATCTACACAGAATGCAGAACGGCACGGTGCCTCTGCTGCCGCTTCCGAACTAAGAAGCAGATGTACAGCTGGGTGTGGTGGTGCACACCTGTAACCCTAGCGCTGAGGAGTCGGAGGCTGATTTGGGACATAAAAAAGATGTTTTCACTTTCTAAGTATGACCCAGGGATAAGAAGGGAATGTCACATGACATTTTATTTATTCAATTAATTACTTTATTTATTTATTTATTTATATATTTTTTTGAGACAGTTTCTCTGTGTAGCCCTGGCTGTCCTTGAACTCACAGAGTGCGGGAGTTAGAAGTGTGCACCACCACCACCTGGCTCAGTTAATTATTTTTGAGACAGGTTCTCACTTTGTGGCCCCAGCTAGCCTAGAACTTGCTATGTAGACCAGGCTTGCCTTGAACTCACAGAGATCCACCTACCTTTGCCACCTGGGTGCTCAGATTAAAGGTAAGTGCCAGTCTGGCCCAACAATGGAATTTTTAATAATTCTAATACAAAAACAACAGAAAAAGCCAAAGTACTAAAACTTCAAAAATAAGGAAGATAAAAATAGTGGTAAAGGAAAGAGAGGGAAGTAGACTTCAGCTTTCTGAGTCTGTTGGCAGAACACAGGTTATCTCCTATTCCAGCCTTTTGCTCACATCTCAGGAACCCAGATCACACCTAGCCCCTATGGGTAGTGCTGTAGATGAGGCAGGGGTGAGACTTCCATGGCCTTTCCTATACTCCTCAGGACTGAGCAAATCAGAGTAACCTCAGAGGCTTCCCACAGGGTGCGTACTGTCCCCGCAGCCTGATGCCCAGCAGGATAAAGGAAACCCTTACGGAGCACCTATGCTTTTACCAGGGGCCGTGACCTCAGTGTTGTGACTCGCTTCCGGTCACACAGGGCTGGGCTATGTCTGGATTAGAGGCTACAGAGTACAGCAGTCATGGAGAAGAGAGTGCAGAGGCCGTGCCAGTAATGTGAGTCCATTTCAGAGAAGTGAAGCTTCATCAATACAGTTCACAAGGCAGGAACAGCCAGTGGATGATATAGTTTATAAATTTTCAAAGAGAAAAAAGAATACTAAGGCTGTACTGAGTGTTATGCAAACAATCCGAAATCATAACCCAATTTCCTCCTGCCCCCATGGTTTTTCAAGACAGGGTTTTTCTGTGTAACCTTGGCTGTCCTGGAACTCAGGTGTGCCTGCCTCCCCAAGTGCTAGGATTAGTCGTGCACCCCACCACCACCCAGCTATCATGACCCGATGTTTAATAAAGCTATGTAATATGCCATCTGCACGAAGCAGAATAACTGACCTGAGAGGCACAGAGCATTGGAGAAAGCAAATTTTTCTAGAATGGAGTCATCTATATCCAGCTCCGAGTTTAACTTGATTTCCCCTCTGTGCAGTTTAGACTGTCCCCTGTGAAAAGAAGAGAAAAGGAAAAATCGTCTTTCGAATTTTAAAAGCAGCTGCACTTGTGAAAAGCTCTGTCTTCCTAGAAGCCACTCGACAACTGATGACATTTTATTATAAATGTTCTCCTACTCTTTGATCTGAGTAACTCCATTCCTAGGAACTAACCCACACAAATAGTCAGGTAAAGCTGGTGTACCATGAACATTTTTACTGTATTGTGGAGACACAGTGTCACACTGTAGCCTACGCTAGTTCAAAGTCATGGCAATTCTCCTGTCTCAGCTCCTAAGTGCTGGGGATTACAGGTCTGAGCTACCATACCTAGCCAATAAACTGCTGTTAATTCACCATGTGGGTGCTGGGAACCAAACCTGGCCCTCTACAAGAGCAGCAAGTGCTCCTAACCTCAGAGCCATCGCTCCAGCCCCGCAGTAAACTTTTTATTGTCAAAGGTTCAAAAGACTCAATAGAAAGATATACTAGATTAGTAATGCCACAGAACCAAAGGGCTAGGCCTGACGGCCTGAGCCTGTAGTCACAGCACGGAGGAGCCGGGGAGGCTCCTAGGCCGCTGCCTCGCCCACATGTCCTCACCTGAGGATGCCTGTCAGGCCCTCACACCTCTCAAAGTCTCTCTCCTGGATCACCTCCTCAACACACATCTGTCATATGCACACTCAACTGAAAAAAAACAAACCATGGATTTACTAGGAAGTAAACCCTGACTGGAATAACCCGATAAACTCATCCTGCTGAGGGTGTGCTCCATTAATTGAGGTTGATAACGTGAGAATGTAAATACAAATCCTGTTCTTGGCTGTGGGCACTGGCTCTGACCAGTAACTTAAGAATCTCCATATAGTCACAGTGATCTCCTCCAAGCTTCTCGGCACTCTCCCCGCCCTCTTCACGCATGTGCTGAGACATGCTTACTCTGTTTTCATGTAGTTTAGCTCTTCATTCTCCCAGTGAACCAGAGCCACTTCGTAGGGCTGGGTTTCGTGTCTCTCCAGAACTTGCATCACGTGCTTCACCTAGGAGAGAAGGAGGTCCACTGGTGTTACACCGACTCCCTACAAGCCACACGGGCTCATCTGCTCACGACAGCTTTCCATACTTTCCATACTTTCGTAGCATCTTTTCCGAGTCTCAGTAGGAAAAGGCAAGCTCACCGTGACAGTAAACTAACCAAATGGCGTGTCCATTATTTTGACATTTGGAAAGTACAGATGAGCATTAAAAAAAAAAAAGAAAGAAAGAAAAATTACCATTATCTAGCATCCAAAGAAAATCACTACTAACATTATAGTTTGTTGAGTCTCAAAAAAGAAAGAAAGAAGAAAACATTGTACAGGCGAATTACTTGTAAAAATTAAAGCAACAGGCAACAGGGGCCGGACAGATGGCTCAGCGGTTAGAGCCTCTGTTGCAGGAGTCCTGGGTTCAGTTCTCAGCACCCACATGGTGGCTGCCAATGGCCCAATAATCCAGTGCCAGGGGATCTGATGCCCTCTCTTCTGACTCCCTCAGGCACCCAGCACTCACATGGTGCATACACATGAATGCAGGCTAAACATTCACACACATAAGATGAATTCTTTAAAAGCTAAAGCAACATAATGGTGTAGACAGTGCTCCCCAGTCCCGATCCTGAGTTAGCCATGACTAAACCTAGTGAATAGCTTCGTTTGTCCCTGCAGGGTGAAGGGCAGATCCCCCATGCATCTACATGCTGTCTATGAGCGTGTGTGCCATTTGTTTTGTTTTCTGTGTGAGTGGGATTATACTCTATGTATGGGTATCTTCCCTGTTGTTCTTAAAGGAGGGTGTGCAACTTATTTATCCACCCCGAGTGTCCATCCCTGGGGGTGACTTCTACTCTCTTCCCTCTCAGGGCATTATCCCGCGGCACCATCTTCCTGCCGTGAGGTAGTTCTTGAAGAACTGCTGAGAGGCTCTAGGGCAGAGGCCTAGCATGCTGAAGTGTGACTACTGTCAGCCCTGCAAAAAGGGGTATGGGGAAGGGAGACAGACATGCATGCTTACAGTTCTGCTAAACTGCTCTCCAAAACCGCTTTTCTTTTTTGGATCTAAATATTCGTGAGTGCTCATAGAAGCGAGGCCTGTTTCAGCCTTTCCTGTCTTTACAACAGTCGGACAGTCACTTTGGAACATTTACTTTGTGTCCCCCCTCCCCCTTCCCTCCCCTACCTTTCAGTGACCCTGAAAACACACACAAGGATATGTATGCACTGAGATTATTCATGGTTACCTCTGAGGAGTAGATTTCGGGTGAGAAAGGATTTCAGCAGAGAAGGGGTATGGTTTGGGGCAGGCTTTTTTTTTTTCCTTTCTTTTTTTCTTTTAAAGGACATGGTTTCTTTCATGTAACCAAGAGACTGGCCTCACATTGTAACCCATCCTTCAGCCTTCACTTCCCAAGTGCTATGATTCTAAACATGTGTCACCATGCCCAGATTTTTCTCTTTTCTTTTTGGAGGCAGGTTTTGTAGCTCAGGTACTGTCCTCTATCTCACAATCCTCCTGCCTCCACCTCATGAGTTCTGGGATGACAGACATGTACGTGACTTACAACGTACTTGACCAAGCACCAATAGTACATTGGTTGTACTTAGGAGCTACTCTTTTAATTCAACTGTATCGTGTGTAGAAAATTTAAAAATAATGGAAAGCCATTATATTTTGGAAGATGAAAGTGATGGGATAAACACTGGGTGACTCACATAAACGCAACTGTGCATTACTGTCTGTCCCTGCACTCCAGTCTTCATACTGCTGAGTACTGGTGACAAATTATTCTTAGAAAACTAGAGTTCTCCCGGGCGGTGGTGGCGCACGCCTTTAATCCCAGCACTTGGGAGGCAGAGGCAAGAGAATCTCTGTGAGTTCAAGGCCAGCCTGGTCTACAGAGAGAGTTCCAGGAAAGGCACAAAGCTACACAGAGAAACTCTGTCTTGAAAAACCAAAAAGAAAAAGAAAACTAGAGTTTTACATGCTTATACTGTACTGTACTTACAGTTTTGTCTTTTACATTCCAGAACACAGTAGCTCCTTCCCTGATTCAAAGATAGGAGAGTCAACCTCGGCAAAGGGAGAATACATTCTTTTTAGATTTAGTATTTTATTTTGCCTCCTTGTATGTATGCACTGGGTGGTACCTGGTGCCCACAGACATGAGGGTGACAGATTCCCTGCAACTGGAGGTAAAGACGGTTGTGAACCACCAAGATATATGCTGAGAATTGAACCTGGGTCCTCTACAAGAACAGCAAGTGTTTTTAACTGCTGAGCCATTTCTCTAGCCCTGAGAAAACATTCTTCAGAGACATACTGAAAGCCATGTTTAGGAAGCCTGTAGAGCAGTGGTTCTCAACCTTCCTAATGCTGCAACCCTTTAATGCAGTTCCTCATGTTGTGGTGACCCCCAACTATAAACTTATTTTCATTTCTACCTCATAATTTGTACTGCTGTTATGTAGCATAAATATCTGTGTTTTCTGATGATCTTAGGTGACCCCTGTGAAAGGGTTGACCCGAGGGGTCACAGCCTACAGTCTGAGAACCACTGCTCTAGAGCACACTGAGAACGCAGGTGAAGAAAATTGGTGGGTCAGTAAGATGGCTTGCTTGAGCATCTGGAACTACAGACGTGAGCCACCATGTGTGAGTGACGTACAGTTTAGCCTTTTTATTGCTTCACTCTGCAGCCCAGGCTGCTGGGATTGTGGGTGTGAACCACCGTATCGGGCTTAGTTTACATTCTTTTGGACGTCCGTCCTTCTGTCCCGTCACTTACTTGTCCCGGACTATGGTTATTCCCCATGCACCTGACCCTCCTTTTCTTGGCTGTAAAGGGACAGCAGGTATTTCACATGGCTGCGACTCCCACTGTGCTGTCTTTCTCCTCTTTAAAAGGCTAAGACTGTGTGAACCCCGGCCCCTCTCTGAGGAGTCTGGAATGGCCAAGGCAGGCTAAAATCTCAGTTGAAATGCTACAGAAGGCAAGCGAAGGCCAGCAGGTGTGGAGTCTCAGGGACGGTGACAGGGTTGCTTCGTCCCATTTGCATATTCAGTGAAAGACATGTCGGGCAACGATGATTTACTTGTATTAAAATTTGTCATTTTAGCTGGGTGGTGGTGGCTCATGCCTTTAATCCCAGCACTTGGGAGGCAGAGGCAGGTGGATCTCTGTGAGTTCAAGGCTAGCCTGGTCTACAAAGTGAGTTCCAGGATAGCCAGAGATACACAGAGAAACCCTGTCTCGAAAAAAGTTTGTTTTTCATTTTATAAGTTGATCTCTCAGGGGCTGGAGAGAGTTCAGTTGTTAAGAGAACTTATTGCTCTTCCAGAGGACCCACATTGAATCCTAGTACCCAAACCTCAACTTACAACCAGATGTAACTCTAGTCCCAGGGGATCCAAAACCCTCTGCTAGCCTCCTCAGGCAGGCATGTACATGGTATACAGATACATATGGAGACAAAAAACTCATACACATAAAATAAAATAAATACATATTTAAAAAAAAAAGATGACCTACCAGGAGATTTAACCCTGACAAACTCTCCAAGATGCAGTCAGAATCAGATGACAGATTCAAACCCCAAATGCACTGGCCCAGGAAGATCCCAGAGGAGGCACACCCACCCTCGACTCCAGTCATCTGGACGCAGCCCTCTTCCCAAAGCCATGTCCACCCTGTCTTACCTGAACAAGAATATTGTTCCGGGATCACCTTCCTTTGCAGCGTTCTCCACACCCATCACCAAAATATTTGCTGCATCTGTGATTGAAAACGTCAGTCAAGGCTGTGTCTCAAGGTGACATAAACTGCCTGCTGAGAGCAGCCTGTACGTGTTTTAATCTGTTCTTAGATCACTTCACAATCCAGAACGCTCCACGGCACCATTATCAGCTTCCCACTGGAGACTGAAGAAGGGTTTTAAGATGCGAACATGGGCTGAGCAGTGGTAGTGCTCGCCTCTAGTCCCAGCCTTGGGAGGCAGAGGCAGGCGGATTTCTGAGTTTGAGGCCAGCCTGGCCTACAGAGCTAGTTCCAGGACAGCCAGGGCTACAGAGAGAACCAACCAACCTACCAACCAACCAAACAACCACCAAAACCAAAATAGGAACTCAAGAGAGCTCAGTGGTTAGGAGCTTTTGCTCTTCTTGCAGAGGACCTGAGTTCTGTTCCCAAAACCCATGTTGGGTGGCTCATAACCACCTGTAACTTCATTTCCAGGTGCTCAAATGCCCTCTTCTGGCACACACATGTGCATGCACACAAAGACACATATACAATAAACATAAATCTTAGAGGGCTGGAGAGGTGGCTCAGAGGTTAAGAGCACTGCTATTCTTGCAGAGGATCCAGGTTCAGTTCTGAGCACCTACACAGTGGCTCACAGCCAACTGTATCTCAGTTTCAGGGGACCCAGCACCTCTCTGGACTCTGTAGGATACCAGGCAGGCACATGATGTACAGACATACATACAAGCAAAACACCCATACAAATAATAAAAATTAAAAACATGTCTTAGAAAACGAAATGAAGGTAAGAAATTATGTCCCTAGAACATTCTACAACCTATAATATTGACAATGTTATCTACAACTGCTCATTCACACTGATTTTTGATTCAGTAGCCAGCAGTCCAGTTAAATGAATATTGCAATTTTAGGTTCTATACAACTATGTCAGGAATTAAATGCCTTTCTACAAAGTTAATTTAAAAATGTATAAAATTAATGTTATTTCTTTAAATGCCTCTTAAAATTCTTATACTTATTTAGACAAGGTTTCACATACTTCAGGTTGGCTCCAACTCAGTATGGAACTAATGACAACCTTGAACATCTTTCTGGTGCCTCTGCCCGAAACCTCCTGGGATTATATGTGCGCAACAGCATGCTTGGTTTTAGTGATGCTGGTGGTCAAAGCCAGGGCTGTGTGCATGCAAACACTAACAACTGATCTACACTCCCCACCCCATGAATTTTAAATTAAATTGTGTAAAGTTTGGACAATAGATAATGTACAATGAAAAAAGTGTGACAATTTAAAAACTTAGCTAATTTCAAGGTTAATCATGAAAACTACCATTATAATTACTTATCCATAAGATTTTTAATCTTTTAAATACTGTTGAATGTATCAATATTCATCATTATTTGTTTTACATATTAGTATAGTAATAGTTCTTATATGCATATCTTCTATAATGCAAATTTTAAACAATATATCTCAATCAAGACATTGTTAGTAATGTGTGCAGTTATGTACAATTTCTTCTTTTTTAATTTTTATGTGTTTGAGACCATGTCTAGCCATAACCCAGCATGGCTTTCCACTCGTCCTCCTCAGCCTCTCAAGTGCTGATATGACATGAACAAGTCCCCACACTTGGTTTCTAACATCAGGATTCTCAAAGCTTCAGGATTCCTGGTAGGATTTCGAGAGCCACAAAACCCCTAAACAACCCAAGTCCCTGAGAACTTTGTACTAACAGGACAGTTTACCTGTGTAGCCCAGAGTACCCTAAAGGACATGAAAAGCTGCAGAGCCACACTAGTGGAAGTCTTCAGCATCAGTCATGGCTGCCCTGACCAATTTTTCATCTCAGGGGTTCAGGACAGAGCTTTGTTCTCTTTTTTTGGTTTTTGAGACAGGGTTTCTCTGTGTACTCCTGGCTGGCCTTGAACTCAGAGATCCACCTGTCTCTGCCTCCTGAGTGCTGAGTGTGTGCCTCCACCGACCATCAAGCTTTGTTCTTCTAAATCAACTTTTGCCATCAAATACAGTCTGTTCAGATAATAAACAATGAAAACGCATGGCATTTTGACCCCTTATGGGACCAGGGAGTCTTGTTTTTTTGGTTTTTGAGTCATGGTCTCTATGTAGCCTTGGCTGTCCAGAAGTTCACTACATAGATAGACACTGGCCTTACACTCCCAGAAATCCGACCTCCTCTGCCTCTTGACATTAGGATCAAAGGTGTGCACCACCACCCCCGGCTTCTGCCTCTTGACTGTAGGATCAACGATGCGCACCACCACCACCCTCGGCTGGGACCAGGTGAATCTTTCAGTCCTTCCCACTTTCCTAAAATACTAAGTCAGTTTTCTTTCTTACAATTATTGTTCAACTTTTGCTTTAATTTTGTTAATTTAAAAGTATTAGGCTAATAATTTCTTTTAAAGCCTTTCCCAGGTCCTGTCAATATCATCGCTTTCTAAATAGCTTAAAATTTTTTTTTTTAATTTTATCAATTATTGTCACTGTTATTTGTGAGGTCTATGTGTGTAAAATATTTTTCACCAAGACATTTTCTCTGTGTAGCCCTGGCTGTCCTCGAACTCAGAGATCTGCCTACCCCTGCCTCACAAGTGCTGGGTTAAAGGTGTGTGCAACCAGCACTGGCTGAAATAGCTTTCTAATGTGACAGCAAAGCAGCAGTGTGGAGCAGTGGTTTGGCCTGCGTGTTAAAGGATTGGTCCCGGCTCACCATGCTGGGAGGCACTGCAGCTTTTAAAGGTGCGGCCTACTGGGGGGAAGACAGATCATTGGATGTGCACCCTTGAAAAGGACCCTCATCACTGTGTGGAGCAGCTTCCCTGCCATGTGCTCTGTACCAGGATGTGCTGCCTCCACACAGACCCCTACACAATGGGTAACAGACTGTGGACTGAACTCTCCAGGATGGGAGCTCCCATCAACCTTTCCTGTTTGACTTCACAGTTACTGCAGGTATTTAACACAGCAACAGGAAGCTAACACACACATCCTCTGATCTTCTCAAATGGCAGTGAGCCTATAAAGAGAAGTAAAGCACATTCATTTTAATCCAACAACTCTCTACAGGTATGTTTAGCTGTATCCCTTGACTACAGACCTCTGAGACCACTTTCATAATGCACACCACTGGAAAATGATGCGGGAACAAATGTACACTGGACACAGCACCACAGGAGAGTCATTTTCTACCACACAGCATAAACACTTGGTCCTGGCTTAGGGCAGCAGTACCTCTGGGCAGGCTCGTCACTTCCACATAGCCACAGGAGGTCAGCTCTTGCGACAGGCTTCCCAAGTGATACTCATCTGCTGTTGCAAACGCTGTGCACTGCATCAGGTCCTGTTCAGGGGAGGAGCAGAGGACTGAGGTTACCAGAGGCCTCAAGCACTTGCAGCAGCAGCTGGATTCCGCTAGGGAACTCTAACCTGCAAAAACAGCCCTCCAGAGTGTGCTGCGGAACCTCCGTGGTGCACACGGAGTTCAGTGAGCACAAAGAGGAATGAGTTACACGGAGGCAAATTTCCGCTCGAGTCAGAAAAGAACCTGCTTCTGCTAGTCAAAAAAGCTGACAGGGCAACCCTGAAAGTGAAGCCCCACTCCCTCCTCCTCCTCTTCCTCCTCTTCCTCTTCTTCTCTTTGAGACAAGATCTCTCTATATAGCCCTGGCCATCTTAGAACTCTATATAGACCAGGCTGGCCTCCAACTCCAAGATCTTCCTGCCTCTGCTTCCTGAGTGCAGGGAGTTAAAGGTGTGCACCACTACACCCAGCCCTAACTGTAGCATTTCTGTAGACCAGACTGGCCTCAAACTCACAGAGATCCGCCTGGCTGTGCCTCCCAAGTGCTGGGATTAAAGGCATGGGGTATCACTGCCCGGCTTGTAGCACTTCTAAAATGTGACCTGTCAACACAAATGGAGGGACTCCACAGACTCTCCAGCATCTCTGACCATAGGCAAGACCTGGACATGCCCGACTAGGGTGGATGTCTCTAGGTGAGGCAGTCCCTACCTCTTCTTCCTGCTTTGTTTATGTGGCTGGCCTGTCCCCTCTGTGATAAAATGCAATCCTGTCAAAGGACGAGGTGTAGCAAGTTACTCCATCACCATTTCCATGAGAAAATGTTTTCTAAGCTTAGATGAAGAATATCTTCAAACGTTAGGCCTTTGCTTAGACTAAGTCTTCGCTGTAAGCTGTCCTCCCCCATGCTGGCGAGCCTGCTTCCCCAGTCCTACCTGCGCTTCTCTCAGAACACTTAGCTCAGGGTAACGTGACTTGCCTGGACTCCTGTATGTACAGCTGTGGGCTGCTTCTATTAATATACGCCTCACAAGCTTTCTGGCTTTTTCTTTTCTTTGTATTTTTGGTGACAGGATTTCTTTGTGGAGCCCTGGCTGTCCTGGAACTAGCTCAGTAGACCAGGTTGGCCTCGAACTCAGATCCACCTGCCTCTGTCTCCCAAGGCTGGGATTAAGGGTGTGTGTATCACCTCAGAAGTTTTATAAATAGACTCTTTTTGACATCTTGTTTTGGTATTGTTTCACTTAAGCTCACTTAGAAGGGGAAAGAGATCCATGAAGTAGGTTGTCTTTGGTTGTTGTTTTTGTTTTTTGGCCTATTCATGGTAACACTACTTTGTAAGCAGCTTTCATTTTCATACAGTCTTTTCTAGTTATTCACAGCTTATCTGATTTATTTTAAAGTGCTAGTTAAATTTACGTATGTTGAAGCATATTTCAGGTTTTGGGATGGGAACTTGTTCCTAAACAGGTAACCAAAGCCGTCTCAAACAGTTACTGGATTAGGCCTCTCACTCACGTCTATTTTAAAATGTAAAACAAGACAAACAAATGCAGTCTACTTCAACACGTTTTGTTTCTTTGGTCTGGAAGCCACTCAGTCCAGCAGATGGGGCTCTGCTAGCATCCAGATAGCAATCCTGACCCCTCTTTTGAGGGCCTCACTCCTGCAGCATGACCAGTGTGCAGTGGGATGATGCTTCTCTTACTGACACTGGGACAGGGGAAACCTGTAGTCAGCCTTCAGCCTTAGCTCCCAGGAGAGCTGAAGCCAGTGCCATTCCCGGTGACACGGGACACTGGAGCATCACTTGGGTCCCTGCCTTCTTGTTCCTGGCACACATCCTACATCCCCTGCAATTTTAGCGGGAAAGGAATGCTGTTTACTCTACTGAGGTAACTCTTGGGCTCTGGCTGGATTCATGATAGGGACTGGATGCTGGGAACACAAACTCAGACTCAAGGCCTGCAACCTTCAGCTCCACCTCTCCAGAGGAAGGAAAAAGGCTGGAGGGTGAGTTAACTTGCAGAGCACCCCAGGGCTCAGGAAGGAGGCCCTTTCTTTGACACCTCCATCTGTTACAGTCTGGGTAGAGGCAGTGCGAGGAGTGAAGCCAACCAGGATCCAAACTACAAGCCATTCATGAAGTCCCTCCACTGCCCAGTGACCATGTCCACCCTTGGCACGGCGCTTCTTTCTTTTTTTAGAGACAAGGTCTTGCTATTTAGCCTTGGCTGGGAGGGAACCTACTACATATACCAAGCTGGACTTGAACTCAGAGATCTGACTGCCTTAGTCTCCTGAGTGCTGGGATTAAAGACATGGCCTTGGCTTGTGCTTTCTTTTTCTTTTGAAACTGGGTCTCACTATATAACCCAGGCTGGTCTCAAATTTGATCCTCCTGTCTCAGCCTTCTGAGCCTTGGGGTGCTACCATGCCTGTCAAAGTTTGTCTTTTCAAAATCTGTCAGCAGCTCAGTAAAAACAAGCCCCATCAAAATGAAACATGCTCGGGGTCCACGCTCTCAAGTCTGAAGACAGACAGACAGACATTCTGACTGTTCTGGTAGATTTAGGAGGCTCAATCAAGGTTTGAACACATACATTCTTTTCTTTGTAAACAGGATCTTGCTAAACCGTCCAGGCTGGCCTCTGATTCCTAGGCTCAGATGATCCAGCTGTTTCAGCCTCCTCAGCTGGATCCACTATGGGTATGTGCACCACCATGCACAAGGCTATAGACATCGAAGACCTCTCTGCCTCTTTTTTCGATTTAGTACACATGTAAGTACAAGGCATGGCTGAAGATATCATTCAAGACACGAAGTTAACTAAGGCCTCAGCTCTGACCCTAAACTGTTTATAGCTTGGAGGACAAATGCCAACTGCATCTGAAAAAAAAAAAAAAAGATCCCAGAAACCTTTAACAGTGACTGAAAATCAAAACAAAGACATGCTTGAACTTGCAGAGGGTAAAACAGCAAAAGTGATCACTGCTTCCTTCCTGCCTTGTGGTGTCCTCACCACAGGCTAGTAACAAACACCTGCTGGTTGGCAGGTAAATCTGCTTAACTTCTGGTGCATTTCTGGTTCAAGTCTTAAAAAACAAACAAGTAACAACAATAGCAAAAACCAGCTCTTTTCCTCAGTTGCATCCTTGGCTGGCCTGGCTGGAGGCTTCTTTTCTAGTTCTCCCTGGCCTAACTAACCCTCCCACACCCTGGCTGGGGCCTTTAGTGCCACACTTGATACGGGCAACTAACTGTTGCGCGGTCTTTTTGTTGGTTTGGCTACGTTAGGCTTCAAAGGTCTTGTACGGAATTCTAGCTGGCTGCCCAGTTCTCCTCCATTAGCAGGAGGGTATGGTGCAACACATGCTGGTCCAGAGGGCACACAAGGACTGACGCACTCAGGGGCCACAGAGCTGTGGGCTTTACCTCATTCACAGATAGGTCTGGAAGGTTGGTCCTGGATGGCTGACGCGTCCGGGATGCCTTCAGGGGCCTCTTGATCTGTGGAAGGTCTTGTTTTGGAACAAGTGTTTCAGCTGATATAGAGTAACGCCTTTTCACTGTTTTTATAAACCACTTAGAACATAAGATATCTGGTTTATGGGTCTCTATCCTGGGAGTCCCAAAGGGGTGCATGGTTGGTAGGTGTGCGGTTAATGGAAAGGGTCTGCTTGCGTTTGACATCATCCGGCTCATTTCCAGGATCTTTGGCTTGTTCAAACTGTCAGCTGGTACACTAGGAAAGAATGAACCTAAATGTCGCTGTATTTTCAGGGTGTTGCGGCATGCTGTATGTTCAGATTCCGTAAGCGGTTTTAAAGGAAGCTGAGAAAGTCTCTTGCACCGACGTGCCTTGGATGATGCACTGTGTAAAGAAGCCAGGGTTTGGAGAAGTCTGGCTGGCATGACCACATCTCAGGCTGAAATCAAAAGAATTAAAAAGTCAGGTTGGGTTTAAAAAATGTTTACAATACACATCTATTTCCTTAGGAAACACGTATTTCTGTTAAAAATTTGTACAACATGGGCTAGAGCAACTGTTTAGGAGTTAAGAGTATGTGTTCTTTTTTTTTTTAATGATTTATCTTTATGTGCATTGGTGTTTTGCCTACATGTGTGTCTGTGTGAGGGTTGTTAGATCTCTTAGAACTGCAGTTACAGAGAGTTGTGAGCTGCCACGTTGGTGCTGGGAATGGAACCCAGGTCCTCTGGAAGAGCAGCCAGTGCTCTTAACCGCTGAGCCATCTTTCCAGCCCTGAGCATGTGTTCTTTTCTGTTCGTTTTCTGAGACAGGATCTCATAATATGCAATCCTGGCTGGCCTGGAACTCACTATGTTGACCAGACTGGCCTCAGACACATAAAGATCTGCTGGCCTCTGCCTCCTGAGTGCTAGGACTAAAGCCTCGTGCCACCTACACCAGGTCCAGCACTTGATCTTGTGGAGGACACAGGTTCAATTTCCAGTACCTATATGGTGGCTCACCACCACCTATTTTGCCCTCTCTGACATGCACAAGATGTACAAACATAGATGCATCATATATATATATATGTATATATATATATACATTATATATATACATACATATATGTACATATATGGCTAAGGCCACAGTTTGGTGGTAGAGTACTTATTTATGATAAATGAAGCTCTGGTTCTCTCTCTCTCTCTCTCTCTCTCTCTCTCTCTCTCTTTCTCTCTCTCTCTTTGTAGTCATTATTTGGCCTCTTTCTGGAAGATTATAAAATTATAAATTGGGGCTGAAGAGATGGCTCAGTGGTTAAGGGCACTGACTGCTCTTCCAGAGGACCTGGGTTCAATTCCCAGCACCCACATGGCAGCTCATAACTGTAACTACAGTTCCAAGGGATCTGACACCTTCACACCAATGCACATAAAATAAAGTTAAGTAAAAAAATAAATAACATTATAAATCTACTCTCAATAACAAAGATGTTAAAAGAGAAAAAGGTATGGAAACTTCATCATTTTGTAATATCAAATATTTAAAAACAGCTGGGTGTGATGATGCATGTCTTTAGTCCCAGTACTTGGGAGGCAGAGGCAGGTGAGTTTTTTTTTTTTTTTCTTTTTTCCGAGACAGGGTTTCTCTGTGTAGCTTTGCGCCTTTTCCTGGAACTCGCTTGGGAGACCAGGCTGGCCTCGAACTCACAGAGATCCGCCTGCCTCTGCCTCCCGAGTGCTGGGATTAAAGGCGTGCGCCACCACCGCCCGGCGGCAGGTGAGTTTAAGGCTAGCCTGCTCTACATAATTGAGTTCCAAGCCAGTCAAGTGATACATATGGAGACCCTCTCTTAAAAACAAAACCCACCAACCAAACAAAAAATCCCAAACAAAACCAGCACCCCCAACCCCACATATATGCGCGCACATACACACACACACCAATCTATACTTACACATTCCTTATTTCAGCCTTTATAATTAAACCATCAACTAGTCAGTAGGCAGAGGCAGAAGGATCTCTGTGAGTTTGAGGCCAGTTTGGTCTACAGACCGAGTTCCAAAAACCAAACCAAACCAACCATCAAAACATAAACTAGCCAAGGCCATGGGTGCATACAAGGCCAAGAACCCCTGCCAACATATTCTAGCCCTTGGAAAAGATGGGCATTATTTCCTTTCCCTTCCCTTCCCTTCCCTTCCCTTCCCTTCCTTTCCCTTTCCCTTTCCCTTTCCCTTTCCCCTTTCCTTTCCCTTTCCTTCCCTTCCCTTTCCCTTTCCTTCTTTCTTTCTTTCTTTTTTAAGATTTATTTATTTATTTTATGTATATGAGTGCTCTATCTGCATGTATGACTTTATGCCAGAAGATGGCATCAGATCCCACTATAGATGGTTGTGAGCCACCATGTGGTTGCTTGGGAATTGAACCTGGGTCCTCTGGAAGAGCAGCCAGTGCTCTTAACCTCTGAGCTGTCTCTCCAGCCCGAATTTTTTCCTTTTCATCACAATGCCATGAAGACCCCAAATCATGGAGCTGGGTCCAAAACACCGAGCAAACAGAAAGAGCTTACTCAGTTCTACAGGAAAAGCTCCCAGAAAGACTGAAATGGCTTCCATCTTTTAAGGGGGAAGGTGCTATTCAGTCTGGGGCTGGGCACAAGAAGTGGGGTCAGACATATCAGACAGGCAAGCACACACACAGCCCGAAGGAAATCGGCTGTTAGGTGTGATTCCCCCGCACCCCCTACAATATAAAATAGCACGTTCTTTTAAAAGCAAACCTACAGTAAGTGATAACATTTTTAAAAAATTAGGTGCCAAAGATACAAGCATTGATGTCATCGAGACTTTATAATTCACAGTCCAGCCAAGGAGACAGACTATGACGTACAGAATGCTGTGTGGTCTCGACAAGGGAGGCCCTGGAGTGAGGAGTGTGCCATACTCAGGGGTGATATTTGCAATGGTTCATGAAAGGGCAGAGAGATCAGCAAAGCAAACAGGCCAGGTACACAGTATTATGTATCTAACAAACAGGCTATGACTTCAGCTGAGGGAGAAGTGGGCTGAGGTAAGGATGAAAAAGTGGCCAGATACTAAATGTCACGTTAAATGTCCTACAGGTTCCACAGGTGGGGAAGCCTGGGCTTTGAAATAAGAGAATCATGTGGTCAGGTGTGTGATTCAGAAACATGTCTCTGCTAATGGGTGAAGGAAGAATAGTGAAAAACTCAGACATGATGTTCCAGTACCTTCTACATTCTAAATGCTCTGTTTTTCCTCACAGTAGCCCAGGAGGACATTTCCCACACGGGGACACTGAAGTCTAGAGGCTAAAGGAAGTTGCCAGGGCAAACTTCAGTGGTTCAGTGGGTAAACATGCCTGCTGTTTAGCCTGATGGCCCAAGTTCAATCCCCAAAACCCACAGGGTAAGAGAGAATTGGATCCTGCGGGTTGCCCTCTGACTGACCTCCATATGCTGTGGCATGTGTCTGTGAATTCCCCCTCCCCCATCTCTAAATGAAGACAAAAGTCACCCAGGCTCTCCTTATTTCAAGAACCATATTCTTACCACTACCTTAGTTACCTGTAAAACCCCTGTAAGAAGGGGTTATGTTATTAAAGGTAATTTTTCTCTTACCAATGCAGAGTCTAAAAAGCTTAAGATCTCCCGGACGTGTCCTGTAAGCGTGGCCCATGTTCCTGATTTTACACCTGCCTCAGACATGGCCTCCCATCTTTCCAGTCCATTCCTTCTACTACCCAAAGCCAACAACTCTCCCACCTCAGCAGGACCTACAGCCTTCAGTCTTTCCTCCCCCTTCCACTTCCTGCACATCCAGCTAACGCTCCAGGTCTACTCTTCTAATCCCTCCCATTCACCGTGACCCTGCATCCCTCCGTCTTCCATAGCCATATGACATAACCTCAAGCCCACATGAACACAGTTCACTGTTGTTGTTTTCTCTGCTCTTCTGGGGGCCTGCAACCCAGCTCCCACATAAATACGCAGAGGCTTTTCCTTACTTATGAATGCCTAGCCTTAGCTTGGCTAATTTCTACCAGCTTTTCTTAACTTATCCCATCTACCTCTTTGCCTCTGGGCTTTTCCCTTTTCTTATTTCTGTGTATCTTACTTTCCCTCTCACTCAGTGGCTGGCTGTGCAGCTGGGTGGCTGGCCCCTGACATCCTCCTCTCCTCATCTTGTTGCTCTTCTTCTCCTTCCCCCATATTTCTCCTATTTATTCTCTCTGCCTGCCAGCCCCGCCTATCCTTTCTCCTGCCTGGCTATTGGCCAGTTCAGCTCCTTATTAGACCATCAGGTGTTTTAGACAGGCACAGTAACACAGCTTCACAGAGTTAAACAATTGCAATATAAAAGAATGCAACACATCTTTGCATCATTAAACACATGTTCCACAGCATAAACAAATATAATAAATACATCTTCAAATCATATTCTACAGCAATCCACCTCACTGAATTTGTGCCTACACTCTGGCAGCTCACTGTGATGAGAGCCAACTAACCATTTCCCATCTCACTCTCCAGCCAGGGCCGCTCTCTTCCGGTGGGTCTTCTATGCTGCTCATGACCATATACCTGCTGTACTCTACTGACTCCCCTCTCCTCGAACTTTCAGGTCTCTTCCTAGTTTCTCATTCTCAATGATGACCTCACTTCCTCTTTCACTAACACAATAGAAACCAAAAGTTCTACAAGACGAACTGTCAGCCATCATCAGCCTGTAATCCATTGCTGCTGTGCCCATTGATCAATCCACCCTCTTTGAAAATTTTTATTATTTTATGGGCGTAAGTGTTTGCATGTATCTGTGCATTACGTGCACACCTGGTGCCCATGGAGGTCAGAAGAAGGCATTGGATCCCCTGGAACTCACTCCCTACTCCTTGAAGCACCTTTTCATTTGGCTTCTAGAATATGACATTGACTCGTTTCCTCTCCCCGATCTCTTTTGCTGGTTCCTCATCCATTCAAGAATGTGATACATCAGGACTCAGTCTCTGGGCCACTCACTTCTCTTCCTAGTCAGTCTTTTGGTGTCCTTGGCCAACCCCATGGTTTTATACACCATCACGGATGAGTAGCACATATTTATCTCTAAATCACTCTGAGCACCAAAAATGTAACGTGGTCAAAGACTGAGCATCTGATCCGGACTCTTCCCCAAAACCATTCAAACCACGCCCTTCCCCATTCATGTGCCAATCATATCTTCATAGCTGCTAAGCTGGAAACCTGGAATTTCCTTTAACTTCTCAGTCTCCATGCTCAATCTGTCAGTAAATCCCACTGGCCTTTTTTGACCGGTACTCTGCATGCATTCTTCTACCATCTGGCCCAAGTTTCTGTTTTTCCCACCAATCATTATAATCGCCCTTTACCTGTTTATGATGGTTGAGGTGACGAGATTCAGAATCCCCATAGGGACACACCCTTGACTATGTCTGTGAGACTTCGTAGAGTAGGTTAACCGAGGTAAGAAGACCTATGCCAGCTTTGATTACTCTGCTTTCTAGCTGCCAAGGAATGTGACCAGCTCCTGCCACCATGCCTCATCTGCCATGATGGACTGTAGCTGAGTAGCAAGCCCTTCCTCCCTTGAGCTGTTTCTCTTCAGGCAGCTTTTCACAAGGAAGGCAACGGCACACTGGTCCTCCGGCTTCCGTTCTCAGATGCCTATAGATTATTCACAATGGATTCTAGCAAAATCCTGAGATCTTAACTAGAACCATGTCTTTTTCCAGGGTCAAATCTGAAGATGGCTTTACATTAACAATAAAAGCCAGCGGTCCTAAGACAGCCTGCAGAGCTTGTATTTCCAGCCTTTTGCATCACTGTGGCTCGTCCTTATAACTCGTCCCTTTTCTTGCTGATTCTGCTCTAGGCCCCCTGGGCATCTTTGGGTCTCAAACTTACCTGTCCTCAGGCTCTCCTCCCAAAGATTTGCAAGGGTCCCTCCCTAGCCTCCTTCAGATCTTTGCTTCAAGTCCTCAATGGCTTCACTTAATACACCTAACTAACACCCACCCATTCCCTCTCCATTTTCTACTTTCTCATCGCATTTGACATCACTTACATATCTTGTGTTTTTATTAATTCATACAACCGTTATGAACTGGGTTCTTACCAGATGCCAGGCAATGCTAGCTCCTAATATAGCTGAAAATGGGCAAATATTCCTCTACCGGGAATGGCAAACAGTAAATGTGGCAAATCAATGTAATGCATATTAGATAACAATGATATCAGAAGGCAATAAAGGAGATTTTTGTCACTCCTCGAAACAGGTTTGTGTGTGTACCTTGTGTTCAGTGATAACTGTGTCCTAGGGCACAGGTGTCAACTGCATTTTAAAAATGAAACACAAGGTAGCGACCGTTATTGGGCACTTATCTTTAAGAATAATCTGCCCGTGTGCCTAAGGACAGCACTAATTGGGCTCAGTGTTTTATATATAAAAGCCATTAAGTGGGGAGGGGGACACGGGAGAGGAGTCGGCCTAGGAATTCGAGGGGACGACTGGGGGGGTGGTGGTGGACATGATCAAAACACATTGTACACATGTATGAGATCCAGCATGCTATCAATTAAGAAAGCGGTTGCGCCCCTCGTTCGATTCCATGGGCAAAGTGGTGCTGACCTTTGCGAGCACGTCTTCCAATTCCTAAGCTCAGGGGTGACTTCATGCACCTTGGCCGCTACCACTAATGCCCTGACTCCAACCAGGGGTCAGGAGTGTTTTGTCCTAGGTGCTTCGACTCCCGGCTAACACCTGCGGGCCCCGGCCGAAGCCCACACC
>CABHPP010108740.1:0-15326 GCA_902168425.1 Peromyscus attwateri
GGGGACTCGGAGCACCAACCACAACATGTAGCGGGGTTCCTTTGGGTAGCTCTGGAGTCAGTATCAGGATTGTGATGTTCACGTCCCTCTTCTTCAGGGAGGTACAAAAGAACCCATGAATCTATAAGACTAACAGCGCTCTGCAAGCCCTAACCTCTGCCAGGTTCCTTGGGACCTAGTCACTGTCAGACTCAAAGAGTTAGGAGGCAAATGACATTGTAATATGCAGGAACCTTGAGCAACAAGGACTGAACAGTTTCCGAAGGCAGCGGAGGAAGTGAAGTGACAGAGCTTATTTATAGTGGAATATACCAATTGTCCCATTTGATCCACTTCTGGAAAGCTGTTTTTGTTTGCAGTTGCTGCATTTGGATTTGGGGGACTGCTCTGCTGCCATGGTTATGTGGGGGATTCATTGTATAAATGCTGGCCACAGACACCACAGCGGTGTTTCAGCCAGCGCAGATAGAAATAATGGTTTGCCATTCTGTGTGTCTTATGATAGGAATTTGGCTGTAGACGTGGAAATTTACAAGTACCTTGTCAACTTTTTCATGGGAATTTTCCTCTGTGTGAGTTTTACTTAGTGAGTAGTCTTGCAGGATCCCTCACATCTCCGCTCCACTCCCATTTTAAATGACCAGCGCATATTGCCTAATTTAAAGAAATGTATTAGCGATTGTTTTTTTCCTTTCTGTTTTTGCTTTTGTGACACAGAATCTCACATGTCAGGATGGCCTGGAACTTACTGTGTAGCCCAAGATGTTCTCAATTTTTCAGCCATTCTCCTGGGTCAGCCTCCAAGTGCTGCAATTATAGGAGTTAGCCGTGGTACCAGGCTGTGCATCAGCTATTAATAATTCATTGTGTATGCATTTTTAAATGGACAACTCAAATATGGATTCACAACCGTTGGAGTGCATTTCTGTGGGTGCTTTTGAGAGAGCGCCCAACCTCAAGACCTCCCAGCATACCCTTGCCACTTACAGCAAGAAATGCCAGGGCAGTCTGTCCAAACTGGTGATTTCTTCTGTGTATATTTTTCACAGATCCTAATGCAGACATTCCTCCTAGAGGGTCTTGGGGAAGTTTTAAATGCTGGTGCCTTTTGTTACAGTGTTCAAGAAGGATACCCATACACTGTCTCAGAAGTACTTCTGCCGTTAACCAATCTGTGACTACCCGATGTAATATTAAGTGCAACGCATTTGTAGATTCTCAGAGACTCAGGGTGCTGTGAATGGAAGGACTTGGTGTTAAATAACTACTACATGCTGAGATGCCCCCTATGTTGGCAAGTCTACCCTTTACCTGCCTCTCTCTTCTTTCCCATTATGGGTTCTCCAGTTTTTTTTCCTTGCTCTGAGCATTTAAATTGAGAAAGCGTAAGTCACATGGCCTTCCTGGTTGCTAAGGAGCAGGAAGACATTGACCCAGCTCACCCTGGAGACCTGTGGTAAATAAAAAAAAGACTGATGACTGCTATGGAAACAGCTGTCATGCCTTGTTGCTCAGTCTGCTGCACCTGAGCTCTAGGTCCCACCTTCAAATGACAGGGACCCTGGGGACCCTGGGGACCCTGGCCTGCTGCAGGGAGCCTGAAGGTTGAGTGGATGACTCCTGACTGGCTTTGAGTGGAAAGTCTGGTGATGAGAAGAGTGTGTGTAAATTGATCATGAAATTTAGACAATGCAAGTACTAGTTTGTTTGTTTGTTTTGGGGCAGAGTCTCACTATGTATGTAGCACACGCCTTTAATCCCAGAACTCTGGAGACTGGGGCAAGCAGATCTCTATGAGTTCAAGATAAACCTGGTCTTCATAGTGAGCTCCAGGCTAGCCAAGGCTGCACGCTATTATTGTTGTTGTTGTTGTTGTTGTTGTTGTTGTTGTTGTTATAGGGGGGTTCAAGACAGGGCTTCTTTGTTTAGTCCTTGTTGTCCTGGAACTCACTTTGTAGACCATGTTGGCCTCAAACTCAAAAGATCCACCTGCCTCTGCTTCCTGAGTGCTGGGATTAAAGGTGTGTGCCACCACCGCCTGGCATGGCTATTATTTTTTAAGGAGACAATTTATTTCTGTCCCTGTATATCTCAGCAGGTGGAACACACTACCAAAGTCTTTCTCCTCTGCTTCCTGACTTCTCTTTTGTGTCTGTTCATCTCCCTCAAAGAGGGGAAGAAGAATAAGGAATAAAGATCATCCATTTTCCTCCTCACCTCCATCACTACCCTAAAACTCAGAATACATGTGGAGAACTTGAAAGTTTAGCACATGCTGTGATGTGGCGTAGTACTTTTATATGCATCTATATAATACAAGGGCACAGAGAAAGTGTGACAAGTTAGTCTTCATTCAGTCTTCCCTTCCTCTGATTTAACAGACATCTTTGCAGACACTGCTATGTTGCAGAGTTCAGCCCTGATTTCTCCTGGTCACCTAGTGAAGGATCTGACACACAGCAGAGAACGCAGGAGTATTTTAATGCCCCTTGTTTACCTGTTGTTCACAGGTTCTAGTGCACAGTGCTGGTGAGCTGCTCAAACATTGCTGCTTAGATGTCCCACTCTCCATCTGTGACATAAAGCAATATGTGAGCCAGTCTGTTGTCAGAGAACCATTCTCGGTGACATGGGGCCTGTTCTGTGTCTTTCTCCTTGGTGTCACCTGTAGTCCCTAGATTAACTCTGTAGATCAGCTTCCTCCTCTAGAACATCATTTCCTTTTGTTCCCACTGTCAGCTCCCTAGTCCAGACTCTCATCGCCTTTTCCCAGGGCCTTTGAGGACTCTTACCTGACTAGCACCTTCAGGACCTCATCATTTATTTCAAATTCCCTGAATATGGCAGAGTCATGAAATTGTTCAAGGGCTTCCTGTTCTCTGCACAAGTAAAGTCAGATTTCCTTATGGGTCAGGTGTCCACTGAAGACAGTCTGGTCCAGCCCCATTCACAACATTGTGTGTTGTGTGTTGTGATTCCTAAATCTGTCCCATCTGCATCTATCTCTGCCTCATCTTTCCTGAGTGGAGTCCCTTCCCAACCTCCACCCTCTAATGCTTCCTTGGGATCAAGGATGGCTCATGGGAGACTCTCACTGGCCATTCAAAACCACTTTCCCTTCTCCTTTACTGACCTTGGCATAGAGCTTTTGGATAATGTTCGGCATTTTTGTATTGTTTACTTTGTGGATCTATGAGTTGATCTTCTACATTGTATTGTAAACTTTTCTAAACAGAGGGTATTTTTAAAGACTTACAGTGATATTGGCCTTGCCTTTTTATTATAAATTTTCCGTGCCAGATTTATTTGCCCTCCCCTTTCTTCCCCATGGATAAATAAAACAGGGAACATCTGTGCATAGTAGCACTTGGCTGTCTTTTCCTGTCTCTAAGCGATACAGCACAGCAGACGAAAGACAGATGATGAGGGCCTGATGTGACGAGTGCCTGGGATTTCACAAGTGTTTCTTCATCCAGTGATAGAGTCAAGAGTCCACTTAGTCCTTACCAAGCTCAAGGCTTCAGTACGTGCCCCACTAGAACTTCTCCTTGACTCTGGTCTCAGATGTTAGGACACCTAACATAATTGCCTGTGTGTGTGATCTGCCACACCTCACAGCTTCGCAACATAAACATGCCACCGAAACTTCCAAAGGGGCAACAAAGGAGTTGATTAGACATCTAAGGCGTCCTCATAAATTCCCCAAATAAAGCTTGTCCCTTGAAGCATATGGAAATAAAAGTTTTCTTATTAAGTAAATGGAGAGAAATGCTAAACAACATTTCTTTGGTGTTATATATCAATTAATTGAGATTACTGTTAAGTTCTGAAGTAAAACCTCTAGTTAAACACTTCTAGAATTTAGTAGATTCTGAAACTTTTTCCCTAATACTTGGCTATTAAAAATATCAATTTTTTTTCTTGCATTTGTAAACTGGAAGATATAGGGACACTATATGATTGTCTCTGTAGTGGCTTCTAGTTTAAATGGGGGTGTTTCCTGCCTGGTCGGCCACAGTCCTTGTCTACCAGTTATTCTAATATTTATTTATATGGACTGCCTGGCTCCTGAAAGATCTGAATTTGTGAACTTTGGTCCCGGATGTCAGTAGGCCTGTTACAATAATATTTAACTTACCCAGGAAGACCCACTTCGGAGCTAATGGATCTTAAGGTATCCCAAACAGACATTATCATTCTTCCCTCAGAGGTGCCTCTTTCCAAATTCCCCATCAGTAACAGACAATTCTAATTTGATGGATCTATCCCAAGATTCCTGGAAACATCCTCAGCTTCTCTTTGTCTCACATTTTGCTTCCGACCAACAGAGACCCCTGTAGATTTTCCTTCCCCTGGAACCTGAGAGCTACCTTCTACCTCTTCTCCTTCTATTCTGGTCTGAGCCTCCCTGGTTCCTCATCTGGAATGTAGAAAGCCACAGCTGTCTACTTGGTCTTCCAGTTTCTACCCTTACCCGTCACACAGGCATTCTTCACAGAATAATCAGTGTTCCCTTCAAAATCCCAGGTAGATTTAACTCTTCTCCACCAATCTTCCAGGACATCCATATAACATTGAGTTGCTGAGCACTGACTGACTATGAGACCATTTAGAATCTGGGTCTGCCTGACCTCTGACCCCATCTCTTACCACATTGTATTTCTTTTGTTCCCCTGCAGTCTATTCCTGAGATGTACCAAGTGTGTGCTTATGGTGTTCTTACTTCAAGGTTGTTATGTACTTTTGTCTCCTTGGTCTAACTAAAATTTTCCTCCAGCCATGTCTGGCTTCCTCACACACTTGACTCACTTTTTTTTTTGGTTTTTTGAGGCAGGGTTTCTCTGTGTAGTTTTGGTGCCTGTCTTAGATCTCGCTCTGTAGACCAGGTTGGCCTCAAACTCACAGAGATCTGCCTGGCTCTGCCTCCTGAGTGCTGGGATTAAAGGCGAGTGCCACCACCACCAGCTCTTGACTCATTTTTTAACTGTCCCCTCATGGGGTAGTCTGTTCTGCCCTTCTCTCCATGCCCTTATCACTCACTGTCCATGTAGCTGATTTGTTTTTCACAGAACATTAATCACCGTTTTGTGTGTCTGGATATTGGTTATATATTTATCTATTTACATTATAGCCTTTTGTCCTAGTCTCTGCTACTGGAGTACAAATCCCATGAACACAAGGATTTCATCCGTTCAGCAGTGTCTCCCTGGTACCTTGTGTAGTCTTGTGCATATGCTATGTTCAGGGTGTGTTTGAATGAAGATGTGCGTAAGGAGTTGGAGGGAGAGAAGGTTGTAAGGCAGACTTCGAGGCTTGTGTAGCTGTTGGGAAATAATTGTGAAACCCATATCATAGAAGGAGGGAAAACAACCGTTGAAGAAGTTTTAAGTCTGAGAAGAGTAGATGTTGGGAGGAGAAGGCTAGTTAGTTAGTCCAAGCATTGAAGAGAGGAGTGGAGAGAAACAGGCTCTTCTGCTTGCCCCTGAGAGCGGGTGTAGGGAGGAGTGAGTGGCAAAGGTCTGTGAAGGGAGTGTTATCAAACAGAAGCAGGGACTGCCTTGTAAGGACAACTTACATAGTTGTTGGAGCAGGCTCAAGAGTGTGCCCTATTTAGTGCTGATGATTGTATTTATTTGTACCATGATCAAGACATTTCAGAAAATTGAATGTCATGGCTGTAAGAACACAGGGTCAGAGTGTATTATTTCCACTAATGCTGTCTCCTGTGAGTGAACTGTCACAGCTCCTCGGGTTAGATCTTGTCAGTCTTGAAGTGAATTAGTCATTTTTGTTTATTAAAAAAGTAGAAGAAAAATGCCTGCAATTATATATAATAATACAAAGTTAGCTGAAGCTCAGAGATCATAAATAAGGGAAAATGTAAATAAGTAATAGATTAGTAGTTGATCTTCTTTCCAGTTTTATTATTTATATTCAATATCATGATCAATTCTTAACAGTTAGAGATTTCTGTTACGTAAGTGTATTACTAGTGTGTGTATGTGTGCCCACACACTCACATCCCCTTATGATGTATGTGTGTAAATATTTATATGAATAGATTTTCATGTGTGTGTGCATGTGAACTTGCAGGTGCAGGTACACATGTGTGTGCATGCTTGTGGGGGTCAGGGACCAATGTTGAGTGTCTTCCTTACTTGCTCTCCATCTCATTTTTTGAGGCAGGGTCTCTCACTGAATGTGAAGTTCATTGATTGGCTAGACTAGCAGGCCAGTGAACTTCAGGGATCTGCTTTTGCCTTTGCTCTCCCAGCATTGGGATTGCAGACACATGCTGCTACACTGAGATTCTCATTCCTGTACAACAAGCATCTCGTCAACCAAGCTATCTCCCAAGTCCTTATATTAGTTGCTTTTATTGATCCCTGACAAAAGACAGGTAAGGGAAGGATTCATTCTGACTTACAGTTTGAGGGGACACAGTCTCTCATGGTGGGGAGATATGGCAATAAGAGTGTAAGGCCACTGGTCACGTTGTATCTGCAGTCAGGAAGTAGGCCCTTCTTCAGTTCATCCTCTGGACACCCACTCACAGGCATGCCAGAGGCATGTTCTCTTATGAATCTAGGTCCAGTCAAATTGACGGTGAAGACTAGCCATCACACACCTGCATCTGAAATTTTCCTATGTGTTAGCTAGCAAG
This sequence comes from Peromyscus attwateri, assembly GCA_902168425.1. Taxonomy (NCBI): domain Eukaryota; kingdom Metazoa; phylum Chordata; class Mammalia; order Rodentia; family Cricetidae; genus Peromyscus; species Peromyscus attwateri. Next base: position 6,665 of record CABHPP010108740.1, read on the forward strand.
AGCAATATATTTCAAAACCAACAAGAGCCCTTCACTTGTGCTCAGTGGTGATGTGTGGGGCCATCCCCAGCACCGAGTCAGCTCCTACATGCTGGTATAACTCTGTTCTGATGGCCCCATCAGCATTTGTAGTCCATGTGAAAAGGCTCCTAGAGTAAATGTCTATAGCTGGTGTACTAAGTTCTCATAACAAGTCCTCTTCTTGGACACACAGACAGAGCGATTTAAAAAAAAAAATTACCCAGCTTATCTATGACTGGATTGGAATTGGTCTCCTCTAAATCCCTGGATCATCTTCAGTGAGATAACCAGGGTTCTACTTTGAAACACAGGATGCTTCTTTTATGAATACAAAACCTGTTTCTGTCTTTGAGTTGTGCAAAATACAGTGTTATCTCAAATTTTAAAAAGTATTCTAATTTTGAAACATTTAACATTTGTGTTTGTGTGGGTAGGTGCATGGTGTGAAGTGTGTGTGCAGATATACATGTATGTGGGCATGCATGCATGTGTCTGTGTGGAGGATAGAGATCAACCTCAGATGTTTTTCCCAGGAGCCAAATATGTTGAGTTTTGAGACAAGCTCTCTCACTAGAACCCAGGACTCGATTTTTATGCTAGCTGGCTGGCCAGTTGGCCCCAGGCATTGCCTGTCTCTGCCTCCCCGGCACTGAGATTACAGACAAGTGCACACTGCCCTGCTCAGCTTTATGCGGGTGTTGGGGATCAATCCCAGGTCCTCATGCATATGCAGCAAATTCTTTACCAGCTGAGCCATTTCCAGCCCCAAATGTTCTAATTTTGAGAGGAAAAACCACAAGTATTCCCAGTTTTATACCTAACCTGCAGTTTAAACCCTCTCAGGTCTTCTCTGTGGGGAGCAGTATAACATGAATTCTTGCATCTCTGTAGAATCCAGTGGCCATGCAGATGTGCAGAAAGGTCCTGAACCTGATTAGAAAATCTGCCCTGTCCTCTCCAGAGTGCTATTAAAGACTAAATCTCTAGTGTTCAGTGTTAATAAATCCTTGACTTTATTCCGATTTAAATTTAGCATTTTGGGGATCCCAGGTTTTGTGTGGAGCTCACTTCTCAGTATTGAGGACCAGTATCAATAAGAAATTTTTCAATAAGAAATTAATATTTCTGTCTATGACCACACTGCCCTGAATATGCCAGACTCTTCTGGTCTTGGGAGTTAAGATGGGTTGCTCCTTGTTAGTATTTGGTTGCAGGGGAGAGAAAGTATTTCCTTTGTGGTAGTTCATACTCTAGTCAAATTTTAATTTAGGCACCTTGTGCTAATTTGATATTCTGAAAATCCTAAATGTGAAGCAGAGTTTATGAGTAGATTGAACCCCACCAGCAGCGTACTTTATGAGCACTCACTCTGGAAGCTGGCTATGAGTACCTTTTCCAGAGAACTAAAATATGGGGATATAGCCCAGAGCTAGTGCGTGATGAAGACAGGGTTTGCTCTCTTTCTGTTTCTGGAGGCCCTATTCTGGCCACCACACTGATAGAGTTACTTATTACAAAGCCAGTCAGGCTGGACATTGGAGGGAAGGGCCTTCTGGGTACTGAGAGGAGAGCTCCACAAAGCGGGATCTGTCCGTCACTTCTGGGTTAGTATTGTCCCCTCCGGTTCCCCCTGAGCATCAGTGTTGATGTTCCTATGCTCTTTGACCTAGTAAACTGTAAACCTAATGGTACCCCAAACAATCTTCATGGGTGTCATGGAGTATAGCTGTCCTAGTGAACGGCATCGTTCTTGCTGACTTGTCTGTACATTTATTGCATATATTGGCTTTGGAATGCAAAGTTTGGGTTGTTTGTTTCCTGCAAACTGCAATTAGCCTTTTTTCCCCTCAGAAATAATAATGAGCAGCCCCTCCCCCTTCCAGCTTCCCGTCGTTGTCTCCACCACTGTCATTCGCTGTTTACAGCACACGTTCAGCACATATGACAAGTGCGGAAACAGAGACCACTGGAGAGAAATGTGACACCTGGCACTTAGCCACTCATTACCCACAAATGATTCAGAAATCATCATTAGCGGGTAGGAGTCTGCTGCTGTTCCTGAGGCGCCTGCAGGGGCCCGCCGGTTCTCTGGGCCTGCCTTTACCCATGTTCATGTACCCCGAGCTTACTGGTTTTGAATGGCATTTTTACAGCAGCAAATCCGTCTGTCAGATTCAAGCTTAACACAGCTTGTTAGATCCGTAGGCAGAACACCAAATAAGAGGGTGTTAGTGAATCCCAGAGGGCCTCTCACGCTCTAGACGGTTGGAAAGGCCCTAGAAGTCTGTCATTCCCTGGAGTCTGTTATTCTCTGGGGTTTGGAAGTCAGAATAGACTTTGAGGTGTTCGTTAGGACTATCAATTGGCTATTTTTTTTTAAACCGGAACTGAGAACCGAACCCAGGGCCTTGCACTTGCTAGGCAAGCGCTCTACCACTGAGCTAAATCCCCAATCCTCTAGGACTATCAAATATCATGTGGAAGGACCCTATGTTTATAAAACCTTTATTTTGCTTAAGGAACAAATGTAAAACTTTTACATCCTCCACCCACTCCCCACTCCCCACTGTACCTGTCTAACTGTAGGTTACAAATACTGTGCAAACGTGACCCCTCCCCCCATGCATGTCCTTGTTCACATTCCAGGCACCAGATTTAAATTTACTTCGAATCCTAATTAGAAGCTGATTTTGTAACATCCATCATAGCTAGCCCTGGTGAGATTTTATGGACATGCATGCTTTTCACAATGCTGTCAAACTTATGCATTGATTTTGTGTTTTTTGGATCTAACAGGGTTTAGACAAAAAACTTTAATAAGGTCATGTTAGAGGACCAGTAATTTAGCTTCTAAACAATATATCCTAAGGAAATAACAAAAATTATATAGGAAAGACAATGCTCTAAATATACTGTATTCATGTATGAAATTACCAAAGATTATGTACTACTTTATAATTTTATGTGCATGTGAATAGTTGTGCACAAAATGATTATCAAAATATTTGATATCAGTGGAAAATTAGAGGCTCTCTAGTGTTCAGAAGTGAGGAAGCAGTTAGACAGACTTTCATAGTCATCCAGTGAGATCTCACACAGCCATTTAAAAGTGTTTTGAAGAATATCTAATGCTTGGGGAAAGTTAATTGAAAAAGCAGGTTAATAAACTGAAATACAGTACAATTCCAATTTTTGGTTTTAATAATTGTATGTGCATTAAAAAATAAAATATGCAGCCGGGCGGTGGTGGCGCACGCCTTTAATCCCAGCACTCGGGAGGCAGAGCCAGGAGGATCTCTGTGAGTTCGAGGCCAGCCTGGGCTACCAAGTGAGTTCCAGGAAAGGCGCAAAGCTACACAGAGAAACCCTGTCTCGAAAAACCAAAAAAAAAAAAATATATGCTTAAGTAGCTGAAAGACTCCATTGCTTACCATGGATGTTTTTCAATTCTGTTTTCTCTTTGCTTTTTTTTTTTTTATAATAAACATGTAAGAGGTTTCTCTATCATTATTTCTCTGTCAGCTTTTTAATAATCACCATAAATTTAAACCAGAAATTAAATGAAGGTGAAAGACACGCCGTGTGGGAAGAAGGGAGCAATTTTCTAATCACACTGAGGCATGAGCTGGGCCGGCTCCCTCCTCTTTATTACCTGTATTTTATCTCCTGGTCATGCAATCATGCCTGACAGGAACTGAGACGTTATCTGTGTTACAGCCGCTGTTTGTTCTTTCTTCAGCAAATATTTATGGTACACATAGACGTATCATGGCTATACACAGTCTGACTTCATAAGGAGGCCTGGAATAATCCAGCTGTGCCTGTAACGTGCATATATAAACCTTAAAAGATTAGAGAGCTTTTTCTTTGACAGTTAGCAAAATTATGTGAGTGACTATTAGATGAAAACCGTTTTTTGAATTCTGGATAATTGTGACAGTGTAAGATTGTAAATTAACTCTGGTGTCCTTTTCAAGCCACAGGGAACTACTTTTCTTTTGGAACAGGTCTCTTGTAGCTCAGGCTAGCCTCTGAGTTGCTATGTAACTAATGTTGCTCAATGTTTAGAGTACAGGGTCTTAAGTGAGGAATTGAGTAGTAGGTTCTGGTTCTGGTTCCACTTAAAGGCAACTATGGGAATTAAAAGGCTATTGTAGTCTCTCTCCTTTGTCCCTCCGTAGTCAGTGTTTCTCAAATATCAGGGTAGCACTTGGATGTTTGCAAGCAACGTTTCTTTTTCATTAAGCTTTATTTATTTCTATGTGTGTGAGTGTTTTGCCTGAATGTAAGTATGTGTACTATGTGTGTGCCCGGTACCTATACTGGCCAGAAAAGAGGGCATAGGTTCCCCTGAACCTGGAGTTACAGATGATTGTGAACCACCATGTGGGTCTTGGGTCCTCTACGAAAGCAACAAGTGCTCTGAACTGCTGAGCCACCTCTCCAGCCCCGCCAGCAGTATTTCATTTCTGGATTGATTGATTGATTGATTGATTGATTTTCCAGCCCAATCACAGTTTCCTCTCCTTCCTCTCCTCCCTGTCTCTGTCCTGTCCCCCACCATCCTCTCCTTCTTTGTCTTCAGGAAAGGACAGGCCTCCCATGGATACCAGCCAGCCATGGTATATCAAGTTGCAGTGAGACTAGGCACCCCTCTTCTATTAAGGCTGATTGAGGCAACCCAGTCGGAGGAAGGGGTCCCAAAAGCTGGTAACAGAGTCAGAGACACCCCAGCTCCCTCTGTTAGGAGTCCACAAGAAGGCCAAGCTACACAACTGTCACATATGTGCAGAGTGCCTAGGTCAGTCCCATGCAGGCTCCCTGGTTGTCAGTTCAGTCTCTGTGAGCCCCTGTGAGCCCAGGTTAGTTGATTCTGTGAGTTTTCTTGGGGTGTCCTTGACCCCTCTGACTTCCATAATCCTTTCCCCACCCCCTCTTCTTCAGGATTCCCTCAAGGTCTGCCTAATGTTCGGCTATGGGTCTCTGCATCTGTTTCCATCATTTGCTGGGTGAAGCCTCTCTGATGACACTTGGGCTAGGCACCAATCTATAGTATAGCAGAATATCATTAAGAATCATTTCATTGACTTTTTTTTTTTTGCCAGTTATGTTTGGTTCTATCCTAGGTCTCTAGACTGTCCAGCCTGTGGGTCCTGGCCCTCTAAGCAGTGTCAGGAGTGGGCTCCCTCTCATGGTAGGAGTCTCAAGCTGGACCAGTCATTGGTTGGCCATTCCCATAATTTCTGCACCTTTACCCCAGCATATCGTGGAGGTAGGACAAATTGTAGGTCCCAATCCCTCCACAGGAAGTCTGGCCTGGTTACAGGAATTGGCCAGTTCAGGCTCCATATCCCCCATTGCTAGGCATCTTAGCTAGGGTCACCCTCATAGATTCCTGGGAGTTTCCACTGCAATAGGTTTCTAGCTCATTCAAGAGACAAACAGTGTTTCTTAGGATAAAAGGTTTCCAAACACAGGCCACGTGAGTGGAGTCTGTAGGTGATAATTCGTAAAGACACTTTCCTTTCAGAGCAGAAGCACTGTGGTAACTTTGCTTTTCTCCCTGTGGGTTTTCCCACTGTCCTATGGGGATCTTTTCTAAGATTTTTAACTTTGAGTTTTGCAGAGCACTTATGGGTACTTAAGTCTGCACACTGCTGCTCTCTCGGTACAGGCCTGACAGGTGCTGCTAACTAGAATTCCTACTGCGTCAGCATGGCCTTGTGGTTTTATTAACATTACGATTCATAACAGTAGCAAAATTACGGTTATGAAGTAGCAATGAAAATAATTTATGGTCAGGGGGGTCACGAGGAACAACACAAGGAACTGTATTAAAGGGTCACAGCATTGGGAAGGGTGAGAACCACTGCTCTAGTGTCTTGTGTTATTGCAGAGAAAAGTATTCCTTGGAGGTAATGATTACGATGATCCAGGCGACTACCTGAGCCTCTTCCTCTGCAGGCATTCAGGTGGCTGCAGAGTCCACCTTGTACTGCCGCTGTTGGCTCCCCATGGAGAATGTCTGGGGCATTTGCCTCTGCCCACATGGACAACTTGCATGATGAATTCTGATGATGCACTGGTCATGCCGTGGTCCTGATGAGGGTTACTGGGTTGCCTGACTAATAAGATGGCCCTGTAATTGTGGCTTCATCTCTTCAGAGGGATCCCTACACAGACAGCTACAGGCATCCTTCTGTTTCTATAAGACTATGTGAGCTCCCTAATTGATTGTGTAATGCTTACAGCTAGATAGTAGCTACCATTTAGTGTCAGCTGTGTGCCAGTCTCTGGGTGGCGCTTTGTGTACATTAAATGCCAACTCTGTGTCCTACAGGAGGGATATTAGTTATCTCCATCTTAACAGATTGAAGACACAAAGGCATGCAGCCGAGCCTGGTTAGTGATTTGTCTGGCACTTGGTAAATAAAATGAGAGCAGTATTCAGGTCTAAAAAGTGTTACATCTTTTGTTCTGTGTCATACACTACAGTCCCAAAGCTAAAGCCAACTGACTCTTAGTCCTCAGAATTAGAAACTGGAAATTACACGACCTCAAGGTTCATTTCAGGGTTGTCCAAGAAATTGAAGTTGTGTGATATTTCAGAGTTTGTAACCTTTCTCCTTTTGGTTTACTGATGTCTACCTCGGAATCCATGGAAGGTTGTGGTGGAGGGAGCCTTACCTTGTGTTCAGTTGGTGAGGGTGGGGCTATGTCTTAGAAATTTCTGTAACATATGTCATTCAGTATTGGTTTGAACTTCAATAGAAGATGATATTTAAAAGTCTGGGCCCCTGAATCAAATCTCAAATCAGACCTCAGTGCTTACTGACTGCAGCTCTCTGGCTCCCTGTCCTCACTGTTCGGTTAGTCATAAAAATAAGTTTGGGTACAGAAGCTTGAGATGTAACGAAATAATCCATGCGAAGATTGTTGGGGGCGATATGGGAGTTCACTGTTGGTTGGTGGCAGCACTACCCAATTAGGTTACTAATACCACTGAAATACTGTGCTGTGTGCTTAAACACACGGCACTTAGGAGAGAGTCAGGCCTGGTAGCTACAAGAATAATGAAAAATCTTTGAGCCTTCTCACTTATTTGGATACTTTTCTTTGAAAATACTTCACTTAATTTGTAAGTATAAATTTATCTGAGGGACTGAGGAGATGAGAATACTAGCACAGTGACCCGATCCTGGCCCCAGCATGCATGTAGAAGGCTGGGCAAATGTGCTTCGCACGCTTGTAATCCCGGCCTTTGGCTATGAGGAGAGGTAGGTCCCTGGGGCTTGCTGGCCAGCCAGCCAGCCTACTTGGTGGCGCAGGTTATGGGGAGAGACCTTGTCTCATAAAACAGGATCGGCATTTTGAGGAATTATAGTGAGGATGACCTCTGGCTTCCATAGGCGCGCGCGCACGCGCACACACACACACACACACACACACACACACACACACACTAGATAATAAGGTGGTAGTTTTGTCAACTTGACATAAGCTAGGTCATCTGCAAAGAAGAAACTTCAGTTGAGGAGTTGCCTCCATCACATGGGCCTGTGGACATGTCTCTGGGGCCTTTTACTAATTGCTAATTGATGCAAGAGGGCTCAGCCCACTTCAGGGCATGCCACCCCATGGTCAGGTGGTCTCGGGGTGTATTAGAAAGCAAACTGAACCGGACAGTGGTGGCACACACCTTTAATCCCAGCACTCAGGAGGGAGAGGTAGGTGGATTTCTGTGAGTTCGAGGCCATCCTGGTCTACAGAGTGAGTTCTAGGACAGCCGGGGCTGTTATACAGAGAAACCTTGTCTCAAAAAACCAAAGAAAAAAGAAAAAGAAAGAAAAAAGAAAGCAAAGTGAGCAATCCATGGAGAGCAAGCTAGTAAGCAGTGTTATTCCATGGTCTTTTGTCTCAGTTCCTGCTTCCAGGTTCCTGCTTGAGTTCTTGCCCTGATTTCCCTCAAGGATGGACTGTGACATAGAAGTATAAACCAAATAGATCCTTTCCTCCCCACGTTGCTTTCAGTCAGTGATTTCACAGTGAAAGAGAAGCAAGTAGTAACAGAGGGCCAGGTGAGCAATTTTAGTGGCATTAGTTATTAGTGCCCCACACTTAGATGGAACTTGTAGCCACAGCCTAAAATATTCCCAGCAATTACTTTGCATCTTTGAAATAACCTTAAGTGACAAGAAGCCTGTTCAGCAGACCTTTGGAGTCATGCTTTTCTCTGGGTGAGTTGTCCTGAGCTGTTCAACTATTATGCGGAGTCTCATTGTCTGTTTATTGACATGGAGGAAACCAAAGGACAGTCATGTGGGCAGATTTCCTCTTGCTGCCCAGGAGGTATTGAAACCTGTGAACTCTAGTCTGAAGAGCAGACTTACCAAGCTGAAGAGCTGCAGGGAAGGCTATGTTCTAGAGTCTTGACCCGAGCTCCCTATGCACCAGCTCCCTTTGAGCAGGGAGAACAGGGGGTGGGTAAGTACTCCTACCTCTGTGTGCTCTAAGTACCTGATCAGGCTGGGGATGATGTTTAGGGGTTGAGTCCTTGCCCCATGTTCACAAGGCTTTGGGTCAGTTATCTCTCTCCTCCTCCTCTTCCTCTTCCTCTTCCTCCTCCTCCTCCTCCTCCTCT